>APFE031282526.1:0-17785 GCA_000404065.3 Pinus taeda | reverse complement strand
CCTTAATTTTAATTCAATTTCTTCCTCATGCAATTTTGTGACCTTTCACCTTCCTTTTATCCTATTTTCTATTATTTTCATAAATAAATGCTAACTAATGCCACTTTGCATTTGCCAATTACCATAGCGATTTATTAATCACCAGTGGTCCCCATCACAATGTTTTTTCCCAACTTAGTAACAAATTGTGATAATTAGTAGGTACAAGCACATATGATCTGAAGTGGGAATAGATTGTGATGTTCATCAACTACATCTAGTCTATAGCAACAATAGATTGTAGTGATCAGTAGGTACTATTACAACTGGTCTTTAGTAGTGATGTGCCCAGTATTACAACAAGAATGTTACAACTCCCAAGGTGGTCAACTTTAATTATCGATGAAATTTCTACAAACTTAATAGGTATCAATACTTTATGGAAAGTAGGAAATGTTATACTTAGTTTGATATAATTTAGTGAAGTGAATTAAGATGCACATATACCACTATGCTACAGGAAATACTCGAAAATTTTAGTAAATGGGAAACAAACATATCTTAACTCTGCAAAAAAAGAAATGACTGAGATAGAACCTATTATATTGTAGAGAATTAAAAGACATAAAGGAAACCCTAATCTTATTGCATGAAATTAAATGATAGAAAGAAGCCCTAATCTATTTGTAGAAAGTAAACGATAGGATGAAACCCTAATCTATTTTGCAGAAAACAAATGATAGAATGAAATCCTAATCTAATTTGTGGGAAGTAAATGTATCCTATTGCAGGAAAGGAAATGTTTGAATGAAACTCTATTCTACTTGGAATAATACAATGCAAATTCTCAAGAATGTTGAAGGTAAATCAATCCCATTCTATTTAACAAATAGTTAAGTGGTATAACCTAGTTGTAGGAATGAAACTACATCCATGAAAGAAAAGTTTATATGGGTCTTTGGTATTCCCAAATCCATCTTTAAGGTTTAAATGATGTTGTGGAGTGATGATAAAAGAAGGAAAAACTTTGCACGCAATTCTATAAGTGATTTGAAGAAAACTATGTTGTGCTACAAGATCCCTGATTTTGCTACAGGAAGCATCAAAGAGTACTTTTATGGAGTTTAAGAGCGATTTGGAGGATGGAAAAGGAGATTGAATTTTGTGTAAGGGTGTGAGGGACCTTAACAAGCTAAGGAACACTTAATGGTATGAATTATGTAGGGAATAAATAAGGCTATAAATTTCTTGTAGTTCGGTTATGTAGTTTTCAGCATGTGGACAGTTTGCAAAAACAAAAATTAGTGAAGGAAAAGGTGATGAGGGAGGTGATTCTAATGCATGAATATGATGCTAATTCAATCTATGAAACAACACATCTATCTTCAAGTAAAGTACATTTTCAGTTGATAAAAACAAGATGATAATGCAAATATCAAACTATTAATTGCATAAAACAAAATGACAATGGAAAGGATGAGTTGAATGTATAGTGAAAATTATTGTTTCATAAAGAAAACTATTTTTGGTGCTTATCATAGAAAGGTCCACAACCAAACTTCAATAAGGAGCTCACTTATAAACCTATAAGGACAATGCTTTTCTCATAAACAATATTTGTAGAAAATCACAACTATACTACATCCATGTGAGCACTTGGGTTGGGCCCTAACCCAAGGAGACTCGGGTCCCTTGAAGCAAACTCAAATTTAGAAAAAATAAATGCTTTTCATTAACATCAAAATTGTTCAACCATGTAACATAACTGAAGGGTCCTATCAATAGGTATATTATAAGGCCATTTTTTCCATCCTCCAATCTATAAATTCTTATTTTATCACATTAATTAACATATCTTTGGCTATAATATGCTTGGTAGGAATACTAAAGGGTTTGTTTCATAATTCATGGAATAATGTGGTTAATGTGTAGGAAAAGATAAATTTTGAGTGAATTTATCATGCAGAGACAAGTTGGAGGCATAGGATATGTAGGAGGCATGTCCCCTACATTTACTCTCCTTCAACTTGACTTGATCCCTAGAATCACTCATCAACAACTCGAGGTCTTTTGTCAGCCAATGAACCCAAGTAATTGCAAGGATCTAGGGGATATAGATCCACTTTTTTCGAGATTTTCAAGAGAAGTAGTTCCCTTTCCAAGGAGGTTTCCCCTGAATCATATTTTTATAAATCAACAAGCCTCAGCGCTCACTAGGATTCAAACTTTTGGAGCAAGGAGAGCTACTAAGAGCCAATTGATTAAGACTGTCATTTCCATTTCTATTTGCATGATGTATTTGAACTCCATTTTTGTTAACGAAAGGCCTATTATTGTTTCACATCTAAATTTGTTTTAGAGTATTGAGTCCCCTTGTTTTAGGGACCAACCTAAAGGTTGCAGTCTCTCTTTATGTATCTTATTTATGCATTATTTTAGTAGCAACATTTCCTTCTTTGTTTGAATATAAGTTTATTTTCCTGAAAAATTATGATTGCAAAACTAATCTCCACATATTTTTTGGGAAGTGTGGTTGAGGATTCTACAGCAGCAAGCCAAAAATATGTGGTTTCCTTCCTTTGCAGATTGCTAGGCTTTAGTTCATTTTTCTCTTACATCCTATGTTTCTGCAACCTAGGAGTTAAAATCATCTCTCCCAAGTTTTCATGTATGTAGGTGAGATTCATGTTGTAAGGTGAATCATTTCTTAATGACATAATATCCATCTTTGTTTGATTTCATAAAATTTGACTCATCCTTTCTTGCTTAGTTTGTTCTGCTACAATTTGATCATTAGTTTGGCATTGTTTTCAAGAACAATAAGGGATTGATTTTTTATATGTAGGTACTATCAATGGCTTGCGAGGTTGGGAAACTCATCCTACATCTCTTTTTTTAGCATAAACCTCTTCTTTGACCACTCACATTTCCCTCAAAGCTCTGTCCCCAAGACCACATTTCTGAGTCATTGAAGGATATCGTGAGCACTTGCTTTTGTGAAATATGGGACTCTGAGGGTTGCTAAGCTTGGAAAATGCCTCACATATCCTTCATATGCTTTTATCCACCTTCATAACACTTTTTATACCCTCAAGATGCTCACAGATCCAATCCTGTAGAAAAACAGGGTAATCATGAAGCATCCTATATCAATCATGTAGTTATCCTATAACATTGTCCAAACTTGACCATATTTTCTCTAGGATCTTGATTTTTTCCTCTTGGGATTGAATAATTACACCCAGGCTCTAAATGCATGATTGGAGAGGACCAAAGACCACTCCAGACCCACATTTCCTTCACTGCAAGTACAAATCCTTAATTAGAATTATAAGATAGGTTTCCACATTTGATGGAAATGAATGTTTTTTTATGAAATATAGATGGATTCTGGTACTAAGACTAAGTTTCATTGAACACATTGACAAAAAGAGTGATTTGCCAATGCAAATCAGATTAGACATGATTCTTGAGCTTATGCTTTCTTAGGATTTTAGTCACATGCATTGTTGTTGAAAATATCAAATTCCCTTTTCAAAGTAATTTTCCACATTCTACAAGTAGATTATTGGTTTACATTCTACAAGTGGAATGGAACTTTTCATTTATGCAATTACCATAGTCTCTACATTCCTACAACTAGAGTCATTCTTTACATTTGGATTAATAGAACTTTCATTTCTACAATTAGAATAATTTTTTCATTCTTGCATATAGAGTAGAACTCTCTCCTTTTATACAATTTCTTTCTCCAAGCTAGTTGAAGGAGTGGTCTTTGCATGCCTTGATCTGTTCCATCTCTTGACGTTGGCATGAGTAGAACTTGACCTATTGTGCATACAACATTGTCACCTCTAAGTGTGTATGAACCCCGGGTTGATAATTAAAGATAGTAGCCTTGGGAGTCTCAACATTATTGTTGAGATACTAAGGCTCATCCCTTTATGGCACCATTTTCGAGGAGGTATCCAAGTAGGTGTTGTTTCTACTTAGAATTTTCCTTTATTTTTCTATATTTTGTTTTGCATCAATAATATTGACTTGGAAAATTAAAGAAAAAATGGGAAAAATCCAAAAAAAAAAATACAAAACTAGTTCTTTCATGCCTCATAAGAGTAGGGATAATCAAGGGAAATTCCTACCAAAAGCCCCAACCCCTTTAAGAATTCAACCATTGCTTTTCTTTAGTGACTGAGAGCTTCCCTTTCTAACCACAAGAAAGTTAGAACATCCTCTAAGTGAGCAACCTGAAATTTTTGAAGAACCCATACGGGAGGAAGAGCCCATATCACCTATCCAAAAGATGGTTGAAAATAGGAAGAATGAGTTCTTTCCCATCCAATAAACTAATGGTGAGGATAGGATGAAGAATATCATCCCCACTTCCCTTCCACACTTCCATGGCATAGCCTCCGAGGACCCTGACACATTTATGTTTTACATTGTTGTAGCTTGTAGGACTTATGACTATACCTCTTATGACAAGAAGTTGAATTTGTTTCCCTCCACCCTTAAAGATGCATCCTTGCATTGGTTTATGAGTCTACCTAGAGGCAACATCACTACCTAGGAATAGATGCAGCAAGCCTTTAATGATAATTACAGGGATCACAGTAGGCCTAAGGAGACAAAAGAAGAAATCTTTAGGATGACCTTAGGGTTAGATGAGTCCTTAGAAGATCATGAGGAGAGGTTCCAACTCAATTATAGGAGGGTTAACTGTACCCTTGATCCTAAATCACTCAAGCTTTTACTTCTTCAAGGGTTCAATGACTATGTAATGGATACCCTCAATATATTGCCTAGAGTAGATATTGACTAGTTGACCTATGATGACATCAAGATAGTATTCAAAAACCATTTGAGGGCTGCTAGGAAAAGGGGAAGGTCCAGTCAAGGCCTGGTTAACTCTTCTCTCTCCACTTCAACCATCAAACATGAGATAGGGATTATGTTAGAATATTTCAAGAGTGAAATTTCATTTACCTTTACCTTACTATGGAAACTATGAAAAGTAAAAGGAAGCAAGAGGAAGTGGAAAGGGCACTAGCTATCCTTTTCCCTAGATGCACTAAGAGGCATCCAAGAAATGAGTGCCCACTAAGCAACATAGAGTTTTTCTCTATTTGTGAGGAAAACCATGCAACATATAAATTTCCCTCTCTTCTAGGCCTAAAGGTTGTATACCAAGGAGAAAAGAGTGGCTTGGAACAACTTTGTTTCATCAACCAAAGGAAGCCCCAAGGCCCTCGATCATATCAACAGGGCATGAAACATGCACAATATCCTCCTTACAATTCAAATCAGAAGGCACCTTTCCAACCATGGTACCCTCTAAATCATATATCATGGTCCATGCCCTCTCCCTAGTCCTATACTCCTCAGTATCCCCTTCATCCTGTTAACCCACATTTCCAACCATATCAACCTCAGCCTCCTCAATGGGGAAACAATTCACAAGGATGAAGGCCTCAGATAGCCCAACCTCCTGCCTTAAATACTCTTCCTCAACCTCAACCACAACTAATTCACAACAACCCACCTAATAAACCTAAAATTCTTGCCCAACCCAATCTGAACATGAAAAGTAAGAAACCACAAAAAGTTTACAGTGGGAAAACACCCTATCGTGCTTATGTTGTGGAGATCCAATAGATTAACCTTTGATCTAGGAAGGTACTCCAAGATGCTCACCCACCTTCTCCACCTAAATATCTTGAAGAAGAGAAGGAATATGGCACCCATCAAGCCAATGCACCTCCCTATCTTGAAAGGTTAGTCAAACCTAAACAGCACACTCAAAAAGAGGTTGAAATTCTAGGAGAATTAAAGAAGTCGTGTGTTAAATTACCCCTTATCTAGGCCATCAAAGATTTCCCCATATACAACAATATTATCAAGGAATAATTTTTCAAGAGGCATGGTGAAGAAGAATCACACAACCATATAACCATATGCACATCAAATTAACACAGAAAACTTAAACTAGTGGACAAGGCAAAGAGAGATCATGTGGTCTCTCATGCTCATGTAATTCAATCTTATTAAAATAATTTATTAATACATTTAAATACATGATCAAGTGGTCTTAAGATAGTGTGTCTATCTTAGACTCACTTGGTTGAGACAATTTCTCAACTTACACACTAATTTAGGAGAGCTAGTTGGAGAAAATCTCTCATCCAAACTAGACTCCTCAGTTTGAGGAATTATCATGATTTTATTTATTTAATTCAATAATTGGATTTATTATTGATTTTTAATAGATTGAGGCTAACATTCCCCCCCTCAATGATAAATCCAAAAAGAACAAGGAACCATCTTCCAAGTTCTCAAGTTGATCCTCAAAAAACATTTGCTTGAAAAACTGCCAAAGCTAGATGTTGAAGAAACTACAATATGAAGAGACCATGAGTCAGTTGCATGACTGATTCATCTCTAAATTTCGCTTGACAACTCCATCATGTTCCAAGCCACAAAAGGATCCAACTTTCCTTTGCTTGAAAATAACATCCAGTGTCCACTGGCACAATTTGTTGAATGCCCACTGGAAGATGGAGATTCCCACTGGTTGTTTCACTGATGTTATCGAAACTTTCAGTTTGACAACCACTTGTTAATTTCATTGACATTTCCCCCCTTTTTCAACTGAAAGGAGAGGAAATCTTCTCTAAATTATATCTAAACTTTGAACTCCCCTCCTTCAGGTGTAGGAGAGTTTCACTGTGGTACTCCCACTTTCAGGTGCATGATAGTACCATCTTTATTTGACTTTTGGCTACAATATGTGTGAGTGAATCCAATTGTAAAACTTGTACAATCTTCTGGCTATGGATGACCATTCCCATGGATCAATCCATGAATAATCAATCTTTAATCTGGTAGGTTGCTCTTGTTTGCAACATTTCTCTAATGAATAATTCTACTTGCCACAATGGTGACAATGATGGAGATCAAAACACTTATCTTCTAGATGACCGGTTCTTTGACAATGAGAACATGTTGGCTTTTCTGCAACTTGAGTTTGTGTGCATTTCTGATTGTCTACAAATTCAGTTTGCATGCATTGACATCGGTCTGCAAGTTACTAAGAACTTACTGAGGTGATTTGTTCAAGTAATCTGACACTGACGAACTAAATGGGCTTTGAATAATCAGGGATATGTAAGTTGTCATTATCTTTTACATATCCTAATTCATGTCTATTTCAATTACTTTGAACTTCTTCGCATGGCTTGATGATGGGTTTTGAAGAAAGTTGTACTGGAACAACTTCAACACTTGAAGCTGGTTAGATGAATGAAGTCGAATGATCCACTGTCCCTGGATTGGTCAAAGACTTGGAAGCAACATGCTTCTCTTGCAACTCATTTTTCTACAGTTGTGACTCCAATTGCAGGAACTCAATTGTTTCATCTGCATGTTGTAGATTCATTGAAATATCAACAAGAGTTGATTTGCTGATTTGCACCATGTCTTGACAGTTGAGAGGATCAAATTGTTAGGAATCTTTAATAACTAAATTCTTTTCACCATGTGAACTTGTTGGAACTCACACTCACTTGCTTTTAATACTTTTTGGATTTGTTGAACTCACTCGCTTGATGTTTGATTGATTTTTGCATGCTCACTTGAAGATGATTGCCTTACTTGAATGCTTCACTGACACTTTGTGAATGCTTCAATCAACTTCACATTGGCTCGTTTATTGTAGATGTCGTGATTTGAACTTGATTTTGACACGCTCACTTGAACTTGCTTGATTGATTACTGACACTAATGATTTCTTGAATGTACTCATTGAATGTGATGATTTGTCAAAAAAGGAAAGGGTGTTGAACACTATCGAAAATGCACCCAAGATACAAATGACAAGTTCAATCTTGATGACTCAGTTGAAGACTTACTTGACTTATTATTTAATTTAATAATTAGATTTATTATTGATTTTTAAGAGAGTGAGGCTAACACATGAGAGAAGAAGAAGAGATGCCCCCACTATCAATGTTGTTAGGAAATTGTCTGATATAATGCTTGGGAGGGTGATCTCCCCAAAGTACTTGGATCCTGGTAGCCTAGTAATGGATGTGAAGATTAATAGAATTTTTCTCCCTAATACCTTGAATGACCTTGGGGCTACAATCATTTTATGACCAAGGAAACTATGCTAAATCTCAACCTCCAAGGAACCTTGAGGAAGACCACAACAATACTGCAACTGGCAAACAATTCCACAGTATCCCCTGAAGGATTTATTGAGGATTTGATGGTCTCTATTGACTCCTGGGAGTATCCCACATATTTCCTTATCCTATAGCCCAAGACCAAGTTTAATGGTTATTCTCTCATCCTTGAAATGAGTGCCCACTAAACACCATAGAGGTTTTCTCTATCTGTGAGGAAAACCATGCAACATATAAATGTCCCTCTCTTATAGGCCTAAAGGTTGTATACCAAGGAGCAAAGAGTGGCTTGGAACAACTCTGTTTCATCAACCAAAGGAGGTCCCAAGGCCCTCGACCATATCAACATGGCATGCAACGTGCATAATATCCTCCTTACAATTCAAATCATAAGGCACCTTTCCAACCCTGGTACCCTCTAAATCATATATCATGATCCATGCCCTCTCCCTAGTCCTATGCTCCTCAGTATCCCCTTCATCATGTTAACCCACCTTTCCAGCCATATCAACCTCAGCCTCCTCAATGGGGCAACAATTCACAAGGATTGAGGCCTTAGATAGCCCAACCTCCTACCTTAAATACTCTTCCCCAACCTCAACCGCAACTACTTCACAACAACCCACCTAATAAACCTCAAATGCTTGTCCAACCCAATCTAAACATGAAAAATAAGAAACCACAACAAGTTTACAGTGGGAAAACACCCTATTGTGCTTATGTTGTGGAGATCCAATAGATTAACCTTTGATCTGGGAAGGTACTCCAAGATGCTCACCCACCTTCTCCACCTGAAGATCTTGAAGAAGAGAAGGAATATGGCACCCTCAAGCCAATGCACCTCCCTATCCTGAAAGGTTGGTCAAACCTAAATAGCACACACCAAAAGAGGTTGAAATTCTAGGAGAATTGAAGAAGTTGTGTGTTAAATTACCCCTTATCCAGGCCATCAAAGATGTCCCCATATACAAAAATCTTATCAAGGAATAATTTTTCAAGAGGCATGGTGAAGAAGAATCACACAGCCATATAGCCATATGCATAACAAATTAACACACAAAAATTAAACTGGCGGAAAAGGCAAAGAGCCATCATGTGGTCTCTCATGCTCATGTAATTCAATCTTATTCAAATAATTTAATAATACATTTAAATATATGAGCAAGTGGTCTTAATATAGTGTGTCTATCTTAGACTCACTTGGTTGAGACAATTTCTCAACTTACACAGTAATTTAGGAGAGCTAGTTGCACAGAATCTCTCATCCAAACTAGACTCCTCAATTTGAGGAATTATCATGATTTTATTTATTTAATTTAATAATTTGATATATATTTATTTTTAATAGAGTTAGGCTAACATTCCCCCCCTCAATGATAAATCCAAAACTAACAAGGAACCATCTTCCAAGTTCTCAATTTGATCCTCAAAAGACATTTGCTTGAAAAACTGCCAAAGTTGGATGTTGAAGAAACTACAATATGAAGAGACCATGAGTTAGCTACATGAACGATTCATATCTGAATGTCGCTTGACAAATCCATCATGTTCCAAGCCACAAAAGGATCTAACTATCCTTTGCTTGAAAACAACATCCAATGTCCACTGGCACAATTTGTTGAACGCCCCTCGATGTTTCACTGATGTTGTCAAGACTTTCAGTTTGACAACCACTTGTTAATTTCATTGAAATTTCCCCCCTTTGTCAGCTGAAAGGAGAGTCAATCTTCTCCAAATTATATCTGAACTTTGAACTCCCCCCTTCAGGTGTAGGAGAGTTTCACTGTGGTCCTCCCACTTTCAGGTGCATGATAGTACCATCTTTATTTGACTATTGGCTGCAATATGTGTGAGTGAATCTGATTGTAAAACTTGTACAATCTTCTAGCTGTGGATGACCATTCCATGGATCAATCCATGAATAATCAATCTTTAATCTGGCAGGTTGTTCTTGTTTGCAGCATTTCTCTGATGAATAATTATGCTTGCCACAATGGTGACAACGATGTAGATCAAAACACTTATCTTCCAAATGACCAGTTCTTTGACAATGAGAACATGTTGGTTTGTCTGCAACTTGAGTTTTTGTGAATTTCTATTTGTCTACAACTTCAGTTTGCATGCATTGACGTTGGTCTACAAGTTGTTGAGAACTTGCTAAGGTGATTTGTTCAAGTAATCTGACACTGATGAACTGAATGGGCATTGAATAATCAGGGACATGTAAGTTGTTGTTATCTTTGACATATCCTAAGCCATGTCAATTTCAATTACTTTGAATTTCTTCCCATGGCTTGATGATGGGTTTTGAAGAAATTTGAACTAGAACAACTTCAACACTTGAAACTAGTTGGATGAATGAAGTCGAATGATCAGCTGTCTCTAGATTGGTCAAAGACTTGGAAGCAACATGCTTCTCTTGCAACTCATTTTTCTACAGTTGTGACTCCAATTGAAGGAACTCAATTGTTTCATCTACATGTTGTAGATTCATTGAAATATCAACAAGAGTTGATTTTCTAATTTGCACCATGTCTTCAGCAGTTGAGAGGATCAAATTGTTAGGAATATTTAATAACTGAATGCTTTTCACCATGTGAACTTTTTGGAACTCATGCTCACTTGCTTTTAATACTTGTTGGATTTACTGAACTCTCTCGCTTAACGTTAGATTGATTGTTGCATGCTCGCTTGAAGACGATTGCTTTGCTTGAATGCTTCACTGACACTTTGTGAATGCTTCAATCAACTTCACACTAGCTCATTTGTTGTAGATTTCATTCTTTGCACTTGATTTTGACACACTCACTTGAACTTTATTTATTGATTATTGACACTTGTGATTTCTTGAATGTACTCACTAAATGTGATGATTTGTCAAAAAAGGAAAGGGTGTCTAACACTATTGAAAATGCACCCAAGATACAAATGACAAGTTCAATCTTGATGACTCAGTTGAAGACTTACTTGACTTATTATTTAATTTAATAATTGGATTTATTATTGATTTTTAAGAGAGTGAGGCTAACACATGGGAGAAGAAGAAAATGTGCCCCCACTATCAATGTTGTTGGGAAATTGTCCGATATAATGCTTGGGAGGGTGATCTCCCCAAAGTACTTAGATCCTGGTAGCCTAGTAATGGATGTGAAAATTAATTGCATTTTTCTCCCTAATACCTTAAATGACCTTGGGGCTACAATCATTTTATGACCAAGGAAACTATGTTAAATCTCAACCTCCAAGGAATCTTAAGGAAGACCACCACATTACTACAACTTGCAAATAGTTTCGTAGTATCCCCTAAAGCATCTATTGAGGATTTGATGGTCCTATTGACTTCTGGGAGTATCCCATAGATTTCCTTATCCTATAGCCCAAGACCAAGTTTAATGATTATTGTCTCATCCTTGGGAGGCCTCGGTTGGCCATTGTTGATGCTTACATTAGTTGCAGGGCTAGGAACATGACCATCAATAATGGTAGTCTCTCAAATAAACTAGTATTATATCCCCCTGCTCAATCCTATGTTGATCGTGAATTACCCTTATGGACATAGGACAAGGAAAAAGAAGACCTTTACTAGTGATCCCTCTACCGAATTTGTACACTAGACAATATTGTGGCAAGTGGGAAACTAGATGCAGGTGACCTTATTGACATTGTATTACAAAGTAAACCTCTTATTGCCATGCTAATTGATGAACCAGTGGAGGAATCTTGGAACAACCTAAGAACAAGCCGTGGAACAATCTATGCTCTATTGATTTTGACCTAGAACATGCCAATATTGTGGAAATCAGCCAATCTAGGACTCTAAAAATCAACCCTTCCCTCTCAGTTGAGAAAGAAGAGTAATTATGTACAATGACGAGGGAACATATTGATGCCTTTACATGGGACTAAAAGGAAATGAAAGGATTACATTCCTCAATTTTTACTCATCATATCTACATCAAGGGGGGATACAAGCTTGTGTGCCAACACCAGAGGAGGATGAATCCTACCCTTAAGGATAGTGTAAAGGAAGAAATGCAAAAATTATTGGATACAGGGTTCATATATCGCATTTCATATAGTAAATGGGTGTCCCCTCTTGTCATAGTATCCAAGAAAAATGGGAAGTGAATAATTTTTTTTTATTATAGATAACTTAACAAGGCTACAAAGAAGGGCCATTTCCCACTTCCTTTCATTGATCAAGTCCTAGATGGCATTACAAGGAAGAAATTATTTTCTATATTAGATGGATTTAGTGGGTATAACTAGATTCAAATCAGCCATAAGGACCAATATAAGACCACATTCACATGCCCATGGAGGACCTTTGCCTATAAGGTCCTTCCATTTAGTTTGTGTAATTCTTTTGCTATTTTCCAGAGGGCAGTATTGAGTATCTTTTCTTGCCTTGTGCATGAAATTGTTGAGATATACATGGATGATTTCACCTTCTATGGGAGTGACTTTCCGGAAGCCCTTTCTAATTTATGTAAAGTCTTAAGGAAATATATTAAGATTATTCTTTCATTGAGTCAAGATAAATGTGATTTTTTATGAATGTGGGGACTGTCCTAGACCATTTCATATCCAAGGAAGGGATTCAGGTTGACCCCAAGAAAGTTTCCATGATTAGAAAGGTTTGTACTCCTAAAAAACAAAGGGATGTCAGAAGACTCCTTGGGTTGGTTGGATATTACAGAAGATTCATCAAGGACTTCAGTAAGTTGGCCTCACCCTTGTTCGGATTGTTGGCTAAAGATTCAGAATTTTGTTGGGCAGGCAGGTGCCAAGAGGAATTCGAAAAGATGAAAGAAAAAATGACCACTACACCCATCCTTAGAGGCCCCAGATAGGAATTTCCTCTCCACATCCACACTAATGCATCAGATATAGTTGTAGGGGAAACCTTGGGACAAGTGGAAGAAAAATGGCCTTATGAAATATACTTCATCAGTAAGAACCTTTATAAAGTTGAACTCGACTATACAATCACTAAAAAGGAGCTCCTAGTTGTGGTGAATGCTTTGAATAAGTTTAGGTACACTAGGTATCAATTCTTTTTTCATATTAATCATGTATCCATTAGATACTTGGTGAATAAACCTAACGTCAATGCTAGAATCATTACATGGTTGTTATTATTATAGTTTTTTTATCTAACTATTGTTGACAAGCCAAGAAAAGAGAATGTGGTTGTAGATTTTTTGTCAAGACTAACCTTTCTTGCAAGAAACGAGGAGATGGTAAATGATCAACTTCCATATGAACACCTCTTTTCCATCGTGGTGCTATCTCCTTAGTTTGCTAATATAGAAAATTACTTGGTTATTGGGAGGTTCCCTCCTAATCTATCCTTTGAGGAGAAGAGCAAGGTTTTTAGGAAGAGTGTCCCTTTTACTGGATTGGGGGAAATCTCTTCAAGTTGGTTTCATATTAGATTATAAAAAGATGTGTGAGAGCGGAGGAGGTCTTTGAAATCCTCTCAGCATGCCATGATGGACCTTGTGGGGCAGCATTTTGCTGATAAAATGACAAAATTCAAAGTTCTACAAGTTGGATACTATTTCCCAACTCTGCATCAAGATGCAAGGAGGTACACTACTAGGTGTGATGAGTGCCAAAGGATGGCCAATCCTACACCCAAGGATGAGATGCCCCTACAACCTCAAGTGATCCTGAAGCCATTTGAGAAGTGGGGAATGGGTTTCATTGGGCCCATTGATCCCCAATCTAAGCAAAAGAGGTATATCATTGTGTGCATCAATTACTTGACCTAGTGGACTAAAGAAAAGGAAGTAGAGGCAGCAAACGAGAACAAAGTGATTGAATTCCTAAGGGAGAACATATTTTACAAGTTTGGTTTTCTGATGGAGTTGGTCATTGATCAAGGGACATATTGTTGGCTTGAGGGGGCTTGGACCCAAGTTCAAAGTTAGTTGCACTAACCATAAAAACCCTATACAACTGGCCCTTTCAGCAATAACCCATGTAGCGCAGGCTGCAGTCCCACCCGAGGCAGTATTAGGGGATGACAAAACTAGGTTTCTACATCTATAGGTCTATGTGATATGTTTCTGTTACTTTTAGGGTTTTATTCTGACCTTCACAAGCCCTAACCCTTGAACCGCAGATATTACAGTAACCTATAGATAATAGATCTAAATTCTTCGCTAAGTGTTTTAAACATTCATAACGTCATGTAATTAACTAGATCTACCACTTTCATGCATATATTAAGAATGTTTCATAATAAATTGCAGTAAATAGAGCGAATACACAGTAAACTCAAAAGTAAACATAAACACATAGATACACATATATTGCTCAGCAATAGTCTTCATTATGTCGAGATCTTTTATTACAGATTCCTTATTCCTTGTGCACACAATAGTAGAGGCACGCACACTCAACTACGAACTTACCAAAGTCTCCACACACATAGCTATACGAGCCTTCCCCTTCACCTAAGTACAAAAAACAAACTCCTCTAACTTAGATCACTTGCTTACAGATTCATTCTTAGATATCTCCCATGACTCTCTACAAATCCTTTTTATATCATCTTCTTTTACAATACCATGGTTTGAAAACCATGGGTAGGTCATAAAACAACTAAGCTTCTAATAACTAAGGGGCTTTGACCTTCCTAAAGCCCCTTTGACTCCTAACTACCTTCACGTTCCACTCCTCAAAATGTCGATACTTTACAATAATAACAAAATTATTTGCAAAATTGACCCCAGGGGACCCTATGCCAACAGGCCCCCAACATAAAGTCATGAATTGTCCTCGAGTCACTCTACTAGTGGCGCCTCGATATTTGCCTGCATATCATTGAATTTGATCTTCAACATTTGCATATTTGTTGTTCCCTGCACAACGTCCTAACAAAATTTCAACCAATTTTTCTATGGTTGAGCCTTCGACTATAAGGGCCATGGTTCTCTACGTCTGTTGCATGGCATTCATCTTTCTCTGTACTAACATTGTCAACTGACTTGCTTCATCTACCCAAGGCTACATCCATGAAGATATGATGGATTCCTTTCAATGCAGTTCATCGATCTCACTCTGGATGAGCTTTCCCTCCTGTAATCTAGTGAACCTTTGCACTGGTGCTAAGGTTCATGCTCTAGACCTGATCTCATTGAAATGCCTCTACTCTTCTTGGATATTTGCTTCAAACTTCTACAGAGTTGAATCCTCTTACAGAGAGATCCACAGTTCCATGGCTTGTTCAAACAACTGGGTGCATCCCTTGACTGTAGCTTCTAATGTATCCATCTCTTCTTTAATAGCAGCCTCACGATGTTCTCTAACTTTTGGAGGAGTGGTTGGTTGCAGCTTAAGTTGGAGCTAAGAGATCTGTAGTTGTAGCTCAAATCAAACTTTTCCAATTTCCTCCTTCAACTCCTTTAGTGCGGAAAATAGCTTCTGAATCTTCTTTACATAGCTCGCTTATGCTGGGATCTGGAGCTCAAGAATCTCACTACAGGCCTGCGCAATTTTTTCTTCCAACAGTTGACTTCATACAATTACTTCCTCCCTTTCCATGAGGACATGTGCCTTTTCCTTGAACATCTTCTCATTGTTGGTTTTGACTTCATTGATGATCAACAGTGGGTGTTGTTCCTGAACTCTGAGCTCATCGAATACCCCTTGATGCAACTCGTGCAATGTCTAAATAGGAAGAATCGTCTCGTTCAGACTCAAATCCTTCATGTGTAAGAGGTGCGCCATGTCTTCTGATGCCTCAACATGTAATGACCCCTCTAGTAACTTCACTGTGCAGAGATTCGTGGTGAGTTCTACTACTAAGGCTGACTCGCTCACTTGTTTCATTCTTGCTTACTTTAGGCTTTCCTATCCCACGCTCCCTTGAATAATGTCAATTTGGACTTACAACTCCCTCAGGCCCTACTTCACCTTATCTAGTGTCTGATGATACTAGTCTTCGATGTGGTTCTAGATATTCTCTATGGCATCACAGACCACATCATTGATCTCATCTAGATCTCCTTTGTGAGGACCAAAGGTGTCGTTCTCACCAATTTGTCTAATTTCTTCTTCTTGTGTAGCGTTGTATAACTCCTCTTTTGCCTCGTTTTTACGATGAAGGGGCACTTCAGGCTTGCGCCCCCTCCATCTTCACCCTCTATCTTGCCCTAGATATTGGTGCGCTCTATTTATAACTGACCAAGTTCAATAGTGGCCTATGACGTAGTGGTAGTTTTCTCCTTTAGCACATCGGTCTCTTTGGCAAAGACCTTTTCTTTTGTTTCTTCTTTCTCCTTTGCATCAGCTTCTTTCTATTGTGCAGCCATTTCTTTTGATGTGGCCTTCTCTTTTGCAAAATCCTTTTGTGCTTCCTTCTTCTTCTCTTTTGTTTTTGTTGTCGATGTTGTGGTCTGCACTGCTTTGCCTTCAGCAGCCTTACTGGTTCCCACACCGGCATCAGAGGTGGTGAGCCAATCACTTGGCCATTTACTGATGGCCCCCAGAATATCATCCTCGACAACTAAGTAAGGAAACTTATGCCATGTTCCCATGGAATATTTCTTCGCATAGACTTTTAGATTATGAAAATATGCTTTGAAATTAGAAACATTAACATACTGTGTGTGCAAACTTGTTGATAACCTTGGCTACTGGTTAATCACCATCCTTATCTCTGACTCAAATAAGACCCAAAAAATATTCATCTCCATAATGAACTCGAGGTCTTTGGTTGCCCACAATGAGGTGAACTTCGCGGCCTTGGGTAGATATGGGTCATGCTAAGGGAACTAACTTTCTTCGAGCATCCTCCATCCACCAGCATGATCAACAATAGCAGTCAGGTGTAATGGAAAGCCTTACCCTCATCCTAGGTCTCTCTGCAATCATCCAAAAATTTGTGACATAAGTGTTGAGCCCAATTGTATTGGACTCCTTTGGCGCATTGCACAGCTAAAGAGATTACTGACACTGGCACTTCATCGGTGCAGCCCTTCCTCATGATTTTCTCGGCTAAAATTTGTTCAAGAAACTACACCACGCCATCGAAGATGGAATGAATTGAATAACCGTCTGACTTCTTTACCAGGCCAAAATCGCTCTTCATTTGGTCCACCAACTTTTTATACTATCATTTTCCTACAAATGCACTCACAAGATCCACTCCTTGGTAAGGCAGCAATGTGATTTTGTGAATCAACATGTCAATAATCAGGATGGGCTGTCCCAACCATAGGCAGTCATCATGCACTAGCATCAACAATTGGCACATGCAAACTGTATTAATGGCGCTACAACTAAAATGTGGCACCCACAACATGTTTAGTAGCCCCACACACCCAACTCTAACCACCCATTTCATCATCTCAAGTTGTGTGACCTCTGATTCTTCATAGTATACCTTCTTCAGGTACTTTCTCGACTCCAATTGTAGGAACTTCACATGGTCCTCTTGTAGGTTTTAACCCCGTACAGAAATTACCTGCATACAAATTCTAAATCACAGAAAAATAAAAAATGCAAGAGCATAACACATAAAAACACATATGCACAGAGATTTTCCCCTAGATCCCAAAACTGAGACTACCAGCTTGATTTTTCATTATATTCCTTTCAATGTTACAATA
>APFE031282525.1:0-12865 GCA_000404065.3 Pinus taeda | reverse complement strand
AAAAACCCTTTGACTTGGAAGCTGAAATTGGCAAACTGAAAATAGCCATTCCTCTTGCAGAGCTAGCCAAGCATGACATCTATAAACAACAGATTGAGAAGTCCCTCCAACTCATTCAAAACAAAGACAATGTCAACGTATTGGATGATACCCCAGAGTTGCTATTTGGTCCAGAGGTTGATGGGAAAACAACAGGCACAGGGATATTATCGTTTTATGTTAGCTTGCATGTCCATGACAAGATATTACACAATGAAATGTTTGACTCAGGGGCCTCTCATAACCTGATGCCCAAATTAGTCATGGAAAGGCTGAATCTAGATATTACTAGGCCATATAAGGACCTATTCTCATTTGATTCTAGCCAAGTGAAGTGTCTAGGCTTGATAAAAGACTTATCTGTATCCCTGGTGCAATACCCAAATAAAGAAATCTTGATGGATGTTGTTGTTGCTGATATACCACCCAAATATGGGATGTTATTATCAAGATCATGGGGGGCTAAACTTCAAGGGTCCCTACAGTTAGACATGTCATATGCCACAATCACAGTCTTTGGTCAACCCAAGAGACTATATAGAGAGTCGCTCATGAAATACATGGTCAGCACTGAGGAAAAGCCTCAAAACTTCCCCATATATGATGTCCATTCTGACATAGACTCATATATCCTTTTCAATGATAATACAGGTCACACACATAATGAAGAAATCCAGATAACCAAAACAGATCAGCATATCAATGAAGGAACCCCTGACATAGAAACATTGGTTGAGTCAAAAGAGGAGAATTTGCAAGAGGACAAATCGTATGATGATGAAAAACAGACACTCAAGAAAGATCAGGACTTTAATGAACAAACTGCTGCTCTAAAAGAAAAGTTAATCCCATCAAATGAAAAGACTGTTCTAAAAATCAAACTAGGGGAAGAACCTAAACTTCAACTCACAAATCTAGACCACAGAGATATTATTCAGCATCCCCTGGAACAAGAGATCTTATGGTTCCTAGAATTTGATGGCTCTGTCAACAAATTAGGGGCAGTCGCTGGAGTTTGGATACATAATAAGCAAAATATCCATGTAGAGGGCCGAGCCTATAGACTAAGCTTTAGGTGTACTAACAACATGGCCGAGTATGAGGCTCTCCTACTAGGCCTCAAGTTAGTAAAATCCCAACAAGCCATAAAAGTTTCAATACTGGGAGACTCAGACCTAGTTGTCCAACAAGTGAAAGGCAACTTTGTCAATAATGACAAAAGACTGAGGTCCTATAGATCTGCTGCTACTGAGCTACTAAAGTCTATCACTGAATTTCAGATTGCCAAAATCCCTAGGTCTCAGAACCTTCATCCTCATAGTTTAGCCACATTTGCAAGTACCCGTAAGCTGCCTTTTGAGCCCCATCATTGTTTCACAGCCGAGGTAGAACACAAACCATCTGTCCCAAACAATGTTAAGGATTGGTAGGTGTTTTATGATGACACACAAATAAACAATTTCTTGACTTTGCAAGAAGAGTTTTCAGGTCTAAACATTGATATTGAGACAGCAAGTCAATCACAAATACATGGTAAACACAATAACCAAGCAATATCAACCAAAACGGCTAATCAAATGCTACATCCTACAATCTTCAACAAACACAACATACAAGAAATCCAACAAATCAAATATGAGGAGATAGCTGACTATGAAACTGAAGTGATACAATTAAAGGACAAATTTCTTCCAATAGGCTTAGCTCCTTTAGAAGACATTTTTGACTCCAATGATGTCCCCAATAAACCAAAATTGCAGCCCCTCAACACCACCATAGAAGAGCATAACATTGGGACAGTTAAACAACCCAAAATCATAAAACTATCTGCTGCACTACCTCCTGACCAAAAGCCTAAATACATTGACCTTTTTAAAGAGTTATAGGATGTTTTTGCATGGAGTTATGAGGATCTAAAATCCTATGACACCTCTGTAATACAACACACTGTCCCACTTAAGCCAGATCAAAAGCCCTTTAAACATAAGTTGAGGAGAATCAATCCTATGCTCCTCCCAGCTATGGAACAAGAGGTACAAAAAATGTTTAAAGCAGGCATTATAGCACCAATCAGGTTTTCTGATTGGATTTCAAATTTAGTCCCCACAAGAAACAAGACTGGTGAGATAAGGCTCTGTGTTGATTTAAGAAACCTCAACCAAGTATTCTTGAAAGATAATTACCCCTTACCCAAGATGGATCACATCTTGTAGAGATTAGTGGGGGCCTCAAGGATTTCCTTACTTGATGGGTTCTTAGGCTTCAACCAGATCTTAGTCCATCCTGATGATCAGGACAAAACTACATTTACAACCCCATGGGGAACCTTTAAATATGTTAAAATGTCGTTTGGTTTGAAAAATGCAGGGGCTACATTCTAAAGAGCAATGGGCATTGCTTTTGCCAAAGAGATTCATGAATTTCTTGTCATTTATTTAGATGTTCTCACACCTTTCTCCAAATCTGACCAAGAGCACTTGAAACATCTAAGGCAGATATTCACAACTTGTAGGAAATATGGAATTTCCTTAAACCCTAAGAAATCCTTGTTTGGTTTGGAGGAAGGTAAACTGCTGGGTCACATTATTTCCAAAGATGGCATGAGAATTGACCCAGACAAAATTCAAGCCATCTTGCAAATGCCTCATCCAACAAATATAAAGGAATTACAAGCCTTTTTGGGCAAAATCAACTTTCTAAGGAGATTCATTCCAAACCTGGCTGAGCTGAGCAGATTGCTTAATAACATGCTTAAAATGGATTCAAAAGTAAAATGGACAGTAGAAGCAAATCAAGCTTTTGAAGGCATCAAGTTTTCCCTCACTCAAACCCCAGTCTTAACCAACCCCCAGTTTGATAGAGAGTTCATCATATTTTCCTTTGCTTCCCAACACACAATTGTTGCAGTTTTACTACAGAAAGATGACCAAGGGAATGAGAAACCCATTGCCTTCTTTAGTAAAGATCTTAGAGATGCACCCCTCAAGTACCAGATCATGGAAAAACAAGCATATGCTTTGGTTAAAGCTATTAAGGACTTTAGGATCTATATCATATATTCCCATGTGATAGCCTATGTACCAAGCCCAATTGTTAAAGACATACTTACGCAAGAGAACTTAGAGGGTAGAAGAGGAAAATGGATTGCAAACATTTTGGAATTTGATATTGAAATAAAACCTACCAAACTAATAAAAGGGCAGGGTTTGGCCAAATTAAGGTCTGAAACAAATTTCCAAGCCCTGGACATCAACCAACTAGACAGTGAACCGGAGCTAGCGACTCCAAAGATCAATGTATCGTTTGAACAATCCCCCTGGTATTTTGATATTTGTTATGTGTTACAAAACCTGTGTGCTCCCCTAGGGCTGTCGAGGACTAAATGTAGGTTCTTAAAAATGAAGGCTTTAAAATTTTGTGTTATGGATGGAAATATGCTCTGGAAAAACCATGAGGGTATCCTATTAAACTGCTTAATTGAAAATGAGGCTAACAAAATCATGGAAGAATTTCATGCACGTGATTGTGGTGGACATTTGTATTGGAGTTCCACTGTGGATAAGATACTGAGAGCTGGATACTATTGGCCTACTGTTTTCTCTGATGTCAAGAAATTTACCACTTCATATCATAAATGTCAAGTGTTTGAAGGAAAGAGACAGTTACTGCCACTACCTTTAAGGCCTATTGCAACAGAGAGACCATTTCAGCAATGGGGCTTGCATTTCATTGGAGAAATTAATCCCTCATCTTCAGGCCAACATAGATGGATTCTAACAGCTACAGACTACTTCACAAAATGGATTGAGGCGATCCCATGCAGACAAGCAAATGACTCCACTATCATTCAGTTTCTTGAGACCAATATCCTTGCTATATTTGGATGCCCTGATAAGATAATAATAGAAAATGATGCTGCTTTCAGATCTAAGAAGATGGTCAGCTTCTGCCACAAATTCCACATTACTTTGGGCCATTCTACTGCATATTATCCCCAAGGAAATGGCCTTGTAGAATCATCAAATAAAAGCATGGTAAACATGATAAAGAAGGTGTTGGAGGAGAACAAAAAGAATTGGCATAAGAAACTTGTCAATGCTTTATGGGCAGATAGATTAACAACCAAAAGATCAATTGGGGTCAGCCCATATGAATTAGTCTATGGATTAGAAGCCAAATTCCCCTCATCACTAGGGATCCCTGTCATGAAACTACTTCAAGAAAGTCAAGTTGAGCCAAATGATATGCAGAGGAGGGTAAATCAAATTATATGTTTGCAGCAAACCAGAGACCAAGTCTATAACAGAGTTCAAATCTTACAAGAGAAGCTCAAGAAAGCTTTTGACAGAAAGACCAAGGCTGAAGATTTCAACATGGGTGACAAAGTTCTCAAGTGGTATTCAAGAAGAGAAAACAAAGGAAAGCATGGAATGTTTGATTCCCTTTGGAGAGGACAATTTATCATCCAAGCAGTGCAAGGAAATAACGCCTACTTTCTTAAGAATCTTGATGAAACTGATTTGGATGAAGGTCCTGTCAACGGCAGGATGCTGAAACACTATTTTGAATACCTTCCATGAGTGCAGCATGGCTTCCCTTGTACATAATTGTATAGTACTTTCTTTAAAAACATGTGAATAACTTAATTTTAGGATCTTGCAGAAGAAGGGAAAGACTGCACCTCAGCAAGTTATAAATATGACAGTCTGCAATTTTGAGGTTCAAGGATGAAAAACTCCAAATTTTGGAAGCAGTAGCCAAAAGGCCAAGGCATGCTGACCCGCTGTTCTTGGTCTTTCAAGAAGAAAAACCATCCCCATGTGGAGCCACTGTTGGATACCTATACTAATAGGTTTCATTTTTCATGATTGGCAAATTCAAATGCCAAAATATGCTCTGCTTTGCTGGTACAAAGATCCCATATTTTCAAGAAAAGGCAAGGTGTGTACATGCCTTCACATCTATTAAATTTTGATGGATGGTCCAATAGTCTAATCTGGATCATGCCATGTTTCAATTTTCTATTGTAGAATAGAGAAAGAAATCTGTCCAAACTGTTTAATCTTGGCAGATCAGTAGTTAGGCAGAGAAGCTAAGGTTCCCAACTGCTTAATCTGGGCCTTGGAAGAAATAAGGGTAGTGCTAGATAGGAAATCAAAGGAAAAAGCCAATGGAAAAGAAAAGGCACATAAAGGGTCTGCAAGTCCAAGTGCACCCTCCAAGAAGAAACAAAAAGTGCTAGGCAAGTAGTTGAGTAGGTAGATGGGGTTGCAAAAGTGGTGTCCCTACCAAGCTGAATTTTGCTGATTAAATACAAGGAAAACAACATCATGAAGCATGTCTAACTTCCCTTTTTTCCTAATTCATCACTCATTACTAACATCCCCTCACCAGTTGTGAGTATGAAATAATTCAAGGTTTTATGTTGGTTCTTATTGCCTTTAAAAGCCACATTTCTTGTGCAAAGTTCTTTTCATTTTGATCTACTCTTTAAACTAAGTTGTTTTCAGGAAAACTTAGTAATATCACTCCTCATTCACCTTCTCCCTCCATGTTAACCTCTAACTTTTATTATCTAGCTCCCTATGTTTCCCTTTCCCTACTATTATAACACCATGGTGTATAAGCCATAATCATTTTATAAATACCCCCTCCTTAGCACTATAGCCATATGATTCACTACCAAGGATTCAAATTGACATCTGGTCAGTCTGAGAACCCAAGCCTAACTTCTCTTCACCCCTCAGAAACTCATCTGCTTAGCCCACCCTTCACTTTGCCTAAGCAACCTTGAAAAAACCCTTTTGTCACCCTTAGACCCACTCAAAAAAGCAAAAATATGCAAAAACCCACTTTATCCACCTTATCCTAAGTCTGGGACCCATCTGCGCGTTTATGCGAAAATTTTATGAAAACCCACTTTGCCTAAGTTTTGAAACCAATCCGCGATCTTGCAAAATTTCATGAAAAACCATAGCTTCCGCCCTTTTCTAAAGTTTTCGGCTATACATGGTTTAACAAAGAAATACATTACAAACCATGAAATTTATTAAAATTTCGAAGGGTCCTCCCGAGCGCAAATTCCAAGGAAAAAAATATTTTAATACCTGCCCAACATCGTATCATCCGTGCAAGTCAATGGCCCGTCGACCGTCCGATCAAGCCATTTTCATCCGACGGTTGACGTGAATATCGGACCGGCCCCGACGTCCGAAGAATATCGTCCAATATCTGTCAAACGCTGACGTGAGGCCGGGTCCACGCGTCGCCCCCAAATATCATCGGAGTCCCCTCTGACAGATTCCTTTCCGTAGCATAAGCGGTTCGATATGATATCGCCGTGGTTTCCGATTTTCCGCTAAAACTGCCTGCCAGCGTCACCGCCGCGTCACTGCCTGCGTCACCGCCGCGTCCGCAACCTCCGTCCACCATTGCTCCACCTGTCTGCCACCTCACCACCCCCGTGGACCACTCATGGTTCGCCACGTCACCCGACGACATCATGCTGACGTCATCCGACCCTGACTCACCTGGTGACATCATGCTGACGTCATCCAAAAAAGGTGCGAAAGACCCAAAAAAGCCATATTTTGCCAATTTTCGCGTTCTTTTTGCACTTTTGTAAAAAATTATTCTTGCACCCTCTGCATGCATTCTACGACTAAATTACACCAACCTGCTCAAATCAACCAGAGGACCTTCGACGCGCCTACCCACCTGCATTGGTGACCCGACCCATCGATTTACTAGGTATATCTGCCTGCAAGTCTTCTATAAAGCCTGGTTTTTTCTGCAATAACAGAAAACTCACTTAAAAGCACTAAAAACGTATAATTCACCGGAGAATTCCCCGCACCCAGTTCCCACTTAGATATTTAGCTGTCGAAATTCACTAGCCGAGCTTGTTTGAACCAAACTTTTATTGAAAACCTACATTTTCGTTCGCGCAGTCGTGAACAGAAACCCGGAACTTACACTTAATTATTGAGAAAGGTCTGGTAAAGACTAAGATTTGCCCTCTCAAGTGACTGAAACAGTATTTCAATTGCTGCAAACTTGCCCTGTTACCCTTCATTTCTCAATTTACCTCTTCACTCACGCAACGTTCTTTCCTATTTTTCAGTCGAAGAAACAGCAGTCCATATACAAAACAGAATCCAAATAATCATGGAGACTCGAGTTGCACCTATGGCCCTCAATGTTGCCCCTTTGAATGCCCCTCAGAGAGAGCTGGAGTGGCAAGATTTGGCAGACTTGGACTACCAAATCTCAGAGGACTCCTCATCACATAGCAAGTTCCACCTCCACCTGCTGAATGAGCTTAAGACCAAACATGTGGATGGGATAGACATATTAGGCATTTGGGATTCCTTCCTCCCAATTTTCAGGCTCCCTTAGGTCAACCAATTCCGTGACCTGATTCATCTATGTGTTGTCTTCTATGACCCCATTCAAAGAGCTGTGCTTGACCCTTCAGGCTCAGTTGTATTCTACATGACCCCTGAGGCCATTAGAGAGATGCTACAGTTCAAGACTCAGAAGAAATTGGTCCCCTTGTCTCTATTCGATTTAATAAACCAAGGAGCTAAGATGCTGAGAGATGCAAAAATCACAAAGCTCAACCAATTGTTTACTAAAAACTCTGACATTGTGCTATACCCTCCTATTTTTGATGGTTACCTCAATCAACTGGGTGTAGATCTTGCAGATATGATTAGTTCCATCTTGGGGTACAAATTAGTTGAATTTATTGATGAAACTGTACTGGTGATGATGACTATATTTTCCCCTGGCAAAACTCCAATCTATTATGATTATGCCACATACATATCAGATAAGATGCATGAGCAGTTTTTGAACCTGTCAAGAGAGAAGGTGTTCAGATACACCTCCTACATCTACCACCTGATTCTATATTATCAACATGAGAAGTTCTCCTTCATTGTCAAGAGAAGAGATGCACAAGGCAATCCAAGGTCAGTAGTGTACGGGACCTCAGTGTTTCATTGCAGAACCTACTCTCCATACACTTACTATGAATTTATAGACCTCTTCATTCACCCAGCCATGTCCTTGTTCCTAAGCTTGCCTCCTCCAAGACTGACTGATGAGATCCAGAGAATCCTGTAGTTATCCAAAGTGTACAGCATTGGGGATTGGTACTTTTACCAAAACTACACCGTAATCAGAATATATGGGTGTGAGTTACCCCCATGCAGATTGCCCAAATATTTGCCCATGAGACTATTTGCCGTTGAATACTTCAGGCAATTTGGGAATGCTGATATGGTACACTTCGCAGGCAAGGGAAAGAAGGCACAGCTGAAAGTGAAAAATCAGTTGGGCCACCTTGTTTTGAACAAAAGGGAAGGCTGGAAAGAAGCTGATAGAAAGCTAGAATGCCTTGGCCTGAAGACCAGTTTCCTCTGGAAACCCTATGACCCCAATCACTCCATATCATTCAAAAGGCTCAAATATAAGCTCTCTAGTTGTGACCCCGTAAGTTTGCCCCACATTGAAAAATATGCCAATCAACCAAAGTGGAAAAGGGGCACACTGGAGGAATCGGTCACACAAGAAGAACTGAATGAGAGAGCTAGAAGACATCTTCTGAAATTGGCTGACTTGGAGTTTCCTGCACAGGTATTCGCTCTACCAAAGCCTCAAGCAGGAGCAACTGCCTCATCCTCTACAGCACATCAAGAGGTAGTCCAAACTACAAACCAAGCTCAGAGCAAAGGCAAGGAGAAGGAGATGGAAGAGTAGCAGGTACAGCAGGCACAGGTTCAGCCACCCGAACAGGTACAATAGCAACAAAAGGAGCAGCCAGGGCAGGGGTAACAGACAGCAGAGGCCCCAATGGCCACACAGCAACAACCAACACAAATGGCACCTCCCAGGCAAGACTCAAGGATTGGCTCTTCTGTCCTCCAAACCCCTCAAAGGGAGGATGTAAATAGGAAAAGGGATAGAGAGACTCCTCTTACTGCCTCACCAACTCAAGGGGAGAAGAGGCAAAGGTTAAACCCTTTCTCGGAAGAAGAAATGCCAATGGGGCAGACTTCAGGTAGAGGCCTGCCCAGCATGGAGGCCTCAGCTAGCTCCTTCCAACAAGAGCAAGATAGGGCAGCAGGAGGAGAAGTTAGCTCCTCAAGCCAGCAAAGGAAAGGTGAGAAAAGCATTAAGCAGCAACTTAAGGACATCAAAAGCATAAATGAACCCTTAAGGCTGCAATTATATAATCATCTATTAAAAATGGCTCCCACAAACCAGCAAAGACTCATGTCTGCATATGATGCACATGAGGGAAAGATGATAATGAGCCATTTTACACCAGCGGTGCAGCAACCACAGTCAGCTGTAGATTATATTAGGACTAACCTGGAGGTCCTATCCAAAAACATCCACCCAATGGATCAAATTGGATTGCATAAAAAAACGGGTGAGATGGTGTATGCCACCTTGGCAGACAAAACCCTGGTGAACTATAGGCTACAAAATAGCCTGAATAACACCATTGCACAGCTTGAGCTGGAAAGGGCTTCCTCTCAAGCTAAAGACAATAGGATCAAAGCTCTGGAGGAAATCATAATAGAGCTTGGACATGATCCTAAAGATGTCAAGGCAGTGCAGGAGATTTTGAAGCTGAGGGATGCTGATATGGAAGCATTGAGAAAAATGTTGAAAATCCCAGCAACTCTTCATCCTCAAACATAAGAGATTGCCCAGCTCAGACAACATAAGGATGCAGCTGCCATGATGATGACATTATATAGAGAGCTCATCCACACCTAAGAGAAGCTGCAGGAATCATAGGCTACCCTGCAGGCAGCATTACAGCAAAAGGAGGCAGGACAAACCTCACAACCTCCTCCAGAAACAATAAATCTTGAGGAAATCCCTCAAACCACTACCCCTCCCAGCTAGCAGATACAACAGGCAGGACCATCCACCTCAGCACCAACAACAGAGCAGGCTGAAAGCCTTGACATGAAAAAGCTGAGGAACGAGTTAAATCAAGCCAAAGACACTGTGGCGAAAATCAATGAAAAATATGACAAGTCCAAGCAGAATGTGGCTAAAAGAGAAAGGGAGGTAAAGGCTCTTAAGAAGAATAACTGAGCTAGAAAAAGAGCTCACACTAGACAAGGTCACATCTGAACTCAAGAGGGTACTGTGGGCCAATATTGGCCAGTCCATCACAGACTAATGGGAGTATATTGAAGCCATCCATGAGAAAATAACACTCATTGGGAAAGCACACAGAGAGATCCAACGGGCAAGGGCATCTCTAGGGCAATATGCCTGAGATTGCCACTAAAATGATAAATGTGCTAAACTACAAGACAAGCTCCCAGCTCATCAAAATGGGAATTGGCAATAGGACGGAGACCATTTCACTGATCAAAAGGGTCCTGACATTAAGAAACATGATTCAGACCTTGGAAAGAAGAACCCAGGATATGCAAGCAGATATCAACAAATTCTAGAACATGTTCATGGCATTGCAAAACAGGGGTCTGCCTAGCCTGCTGGAGCCATCAAGAAAGTTGCTCTCACATAAAAAACATGCTAAGAGAGTGAACACTTTTGCTGGAAATCAAATTTCAGAGACAACTAGTACATCAGCACAAACAAGACCAGCAACAGGACAGACCCTCTTCAACAGCGTGGAGAGTCTATTTTTTATTATGAATGAAATCACACACTTGTTTGATGAGCCTCCCCATTTTTACAAGTACACAGAGGTAGATGAGACCATGGGGTCAATTTTGAGGCATCAATTGCCTACATAGGATGTATGGGATAATTTGATACAATTACTGTTAAATCAAAGTCAGTAATTATGTTTTTCTTTTGAAAATATTTTAGTTTTCATACACAGGAAGATAAAGACACATCATCACGTATGCAGAAAGAGGCTGAGCCAACTCAGCACAGGTATTCGACCACCACAGCAGCACTATCAGTCACAGGTGATAGGGCCGAGAAGCTGCAGGAGGACAGAGCTGCATAGACACGTCATTCAACAGTTATAACAAAGTGCTCAACCGACTCCGTGAGCTCCAAAGGTCAAATTGTTCTGACAAGAGTTAAGAGCCTTTAATGTTTCATTAAAGATTGTAATAACCTTCTATCTGTAATTTCTGTACGAGTTAATGAAGATATTTTCCCTCTCAGATGACTCAATGCCTGAGATATTTTGTATGAGACTGCTATATATTCCCCCACGCATTTGTTAGCAGGGGTTGGAAATTGGATGTAGAAGATTGTTCATATCTATTCTGCTCCTGTTTTGCTGTAATTCTCAGAGAAGTAATATAAAGGATGATGGAATTTCCAAATCTCTGCGTTGCTTGATGTTTTGCTGGTGTTTAGCTGAAAGTTGCAGGATTCCTGCGTATGTCATGACACAATAAGTTTTTCTTGTAACTCTTTGTTATGTGTTTGTTATCTTTCATATCTCTTTCATGTTTCCAATGTTTAGACAGTTAATAGTAAGGAAAAAGAATAGTTCCAGGATTTAATCACAGATTACCCTGAACTCAATCTAAGCTATTTTAAATATCTTTTCTTCAGTTATAGTAATGGAAGTGTAATTCTTAATTGCTACCCTTTCACACTATATCATCACAGTGATTATTGTTTCAGGAATTCAAGTTTTCTCCTGAGGAATACATCCCTTTCTCACATCCCAGCTTAGTGAAAAATTCTTAACTACTTTTCACTAGTTGTTTACACTCCATTATCACAATTTAAATTTTGTTTCATGAAGTATCTAAATAGCCCTGTAACTCTAGCTACATCAGACTCAGGATTTCAAGAAATCAACAGCCACAGACTCGATTTCCCAATGGACTAATTTTACCTACAGAACTACACTTTAAAGTTTTCAGAGAGACATCCTCCCAACCAAACATAAACCGAAAACCTTAACTTCATAACTAGCCTAAAACTTCCATATAATAGAGACAAACCTTAAAGAGAGAACCCCCTCTGATTACAGCTGGGGTAGAAACTGTAATCCAAAGATTGGTTAGTGGTTACCCTGGCCGTATTCCCTTGGGAGTCATAGGGAACAACCTGGGTGTTAACATAAATGGTGACTCCACTGGGGACCTCTTCAGGATTTAGAAAATACTGTATGTCTGCTAAAATTACACTTAAAATCTGAATATCATTCAAGAAGCCTTTAAAGTTGTTTATGTACCAACACCTACAGCCTCAAGGAAGAGTTGATTCAGGTAGTCTTTATACTCACGTTGAGATACATACAACCTTTCAAAATCCTGTCCAGTCCTTGCTATACAAATTTTTCCAAAAACTCAAAAAGACTAGCTCAGAAGCTGGCTCCCAAGAAGAATCTTCGGTACACTAGGGCCAATCCTGACCCAAACCCCCCTAGTGTCTTTGAAAATCCTAATACAATCCCTAAAATTATTAAGAAGCAGCAAGGGCCAGATAAGCTTGCCGACTTAAGTCTAGAGACAGTTTGTCCCAACCCCATTTCCATCCCAATAAAGATCCTTTTTCGCTCCACCCCTAGTTCCCCTAGTTCCCCATCCACATCTCAAAGCCCTCCTCCCACATCCCCATCCCCCACACATACTCCCTTCACAAACACTATAAGTTCTGCCATACCTATTACCCCTGTGGTACCCATCGTTCCTTTTATCCCAGTTGTCCCTATCAATCCCCCAAACCTTGTGAATATGGCTATGATATATGCACCTCTGCAATTACCTGCCAATCCTGTAGCTCTACCTCAGGATTACCAAGCCAAAATCTCATATTTTGACTCCACTGGCCCTTACTCTACTATTCA
>APFE031282523.1:0-46418 GCA_000404065.3 Pinus taeda | reverse complement strand
TGCAATATGTCTCTATCTTCTTTCAATTAGAAACTTCTTTTACAATGATTTTGTACTGGTGCAGTCCTTTACCAGTGCGCAGGCTACAACCTGCAGAAAGCTACAACTCTCTCTCGTTTTCTAGTCTCTCCTGGAAGGGAGCTACAACCCCCTTAGCTCTTTTACTTCTTTAAGGGCCACGTTTCATTAATTTTCAAACTGGATCCATGGACATCAAATAGTCATCAAGTACATGCAAATCACCCAATCTCCTTATACAAGCAACCAATGAATCACCCAACTCTTCAGAATGCTGTAAACAGAAAAGTAATACCAGAAATCTAAACCCAGAATTCTACTGCAATAGATAAAAGATAGTCAACAAAAGTTTCAAGATAAGTCCGCAAATTCACCAAGAGGGGCCAGTGAATATCCGCAGCTCTTCTGAGTCTAAACTGCGCAAATCCGCACTGGTGGTTCTTCTGCTCTGTGTACTTCTTCTCAGGTCCTCACTCTCACTGTCTGACAGACAATGTACCTCCGCACTATGCCTTTTCCCGCACTGCGTACCTTGCACTTCTCCTTTTGCAGCGCTGCGTGCGGCCTGCACTGCGCTTTCTCCTGTGCTGCATACCTCGCACTGAGCCTTTTTTTGCGCTGTGTATCCCTGCATTGCGCCTTCTTCTGAGGTGCGTACCCCTGCACTCACACCGTGGATCGCCTACGAAATTCTGATTAGGGCCAAATTAACAGTCCTCCAATGTGGCACAGTCAGTCAGATCCACAAATCTGTTCATGCGCCCGAGAGATCACAACTTATCAATAGATCTGCCTTAATATTTCTCCTTGATTTAGATCTAGCTTTAAAAACCAATCACCCAAAATTTCAGATCTTAAGATATTCAAATTTCACAAGTGTATGGCCAAGAGATCTCCTTTCCTTTTTATAGGCAAGCCTTTCACAATACCATGGTCCAAAACCATAATAACACAATACCATGAACCCAAAACTTGGGATCAATCCTTTTGGATGCAATACCACGGACCAAAACCATTTGATCAAAAACTGTTGGAATAATACCATTAACCATTCATGAAGATTCCCACGTGCACGCGCTTTTATGCATTGGAGAGAGTGAAACTGGGGTCCGCACTTTCTGAACTTATCACCTGCGTGCATGCACGCACTCTTTGGTCGGCGTACCTGCGGGTCCGCACCTTCTTCTAGGATTACCTGCGGGTACCTTAATTTCCATGATTTTTGACTGCCTGAACTGAGATCTGCCACAAGAGTGAGTTGCCATCAAGTACAACACCTGTATCATAAAGCCAAACGAGAATCATAATGCCAACAATGGCTTGACTGGTACACACTCTGAAATAGGAAAACACTTTGTAGTATAGTGGAACATGAAAATCAAAACACTCATATACAATAGCAAAGCAAATGAAATATATGTTACTGTAATTTCAATGAATGAATATCAAGAGTAAGAAACAAACATTCAAAGGCATAAACATCTCATTTGCAACTGAAATATACAGTACAACTAAATAAGAGCATACAAAATCAGTTGTTCCATTACACCTTTAAAGGATATTAGGAAGACAACATGAATAAGATGACAGATAAACTAGAGAATGACAATTTCGAATCATCATATCCCAATAATCTATGTAATGTTAACTGGAATAAATTCAACATCAAGCATATTCATTAATAAATATCACAACATGTATCTATAATAGTTCAAAACAATGTTGAAACCAACAACAACATGTTTTACCTGTATTTTTCAATTTAAATAGATCTAAGACAAGGAAGATACATTGCATCATTGATCCAAACATTGGATAGGTATGAACCCAAAAAGAGGAAACATTCTGTTGTTTTAGTCCTTTTCCTCAAAAAGCAAGAAAACATAAAGTATTCTTGACTTTATCTTAATATCAAAAATAAATCCCTATAAAATAAAGTCTATCTTCGAGTAATGACTGCATAGCAACTATGCAACAACTATGACAACACTTTTTCCTTCCAAAGATGGCACGTGGTTGACAACTGATGGTCTGAGTTGGCTTCCACCTCTACTCTAAGTTCACACCTTTAAACTCTGATAGTTTCCTTCTTCCTAATGCTCATGCAAGTGTGTAGGAAGGGCTTTTCTAGCAACTGCGTAGAAAAATTTCTAGACTTCTTCTTATATTCCCTCCATTATTAACAAAACATAACCATAATACTATAGGCCACTCCAAACATCAGAATCATTCAAATATAATGATCAAAACATCATCTACAACTTCAACCGATAAAATTAGTACCCTTGTTATGCAATGTAAATATTTTGAGACTAAAGCTAAAATTTCAAAACTTCAAGAAATGACTTGTTACCTCGTCTTCCTATTGTTGGAGGTCTTGCTGGTGGAAGCTTGGGTCTTTGAGGCTTGAAGTGTGGGATGTTTGTGCTTAGTGGGTAGTCGCAGAGTGAGATTTGTTTCAGACAGAGGCTTAGACCTTAGCCTTGGCACTCTTCTAGGTGAAGGTGCTTTGCTTGCTTCCTTGTACTTCTTAAGTAGTCCCCATGCCTTGTCTAAACACTTCTTCACTCTCGTTAGCTTTGCATTCAATACTAGGTTCTTGACATAAGGGTTTTTTCATTTTCTTTCTCACATGAATTGACCATTTAACAAAATGTTTACCTCTATTGAGAGCTATGATGCCTCACATACTTCCTTGTCACAATTCTCCAGTAGATGTTGGAAATATTTCTTGTAATTTTGATTCCCTTGCCTGAACCTATTAACCTGCTCCTGACTCTCCTCGAGCTCTTCTAGACATATCTGATACTCTTTCCTCTAGTCAAAATGTCTCTTACCAAGTGCTTGAGCCACCTTTTTCATTTGTTGCACATAACATAGTTTCGACTTGGTTGATCTAGTTGTAGGCCCACTAGAATCCCCTCCAAGTTGTTCGGCATGTTTATCAAATAAAACATGTTTACCTTTGTCCTTAGCAATGGATTTAGGAAGTGTCTTTGCCTTTCTTTTTCCTTAGCTGCTTGTTGAGTGACTTCTTCAAGTCTTTGTTCTTCCTCTTCAAGAAAGTTATCTTCAACTGATATACGAAAGAGGTTTTCATCTTGACCATCTTAAGGTCTTCTTCCTCATATAGTATGGTATATTTCTCATATTGCATTGGATATTCTTCTTGTTCAAACTGGATTGATTCATACTGCTCCACTTTTTCCTCCTTTTTGTCCTCTTGTTCTTCTTCTTGTTTATCTTCTCAGATTTCAACAACTATCTGAGGGACTACTCCCTCCAAACTCTTATTGTCCCTTGACCTAGTTCCAAGCTTCATCATGAACTCTTCATTCTTGACTGTCTCTTCTACTTTAACTTGAATCTTGGTGGTCTGATATGATGCCACCTAAACTTTTGATTCCCCTGTTTTCTCTTTGCCTTTTGAAATTTTCTTCTTACCCTACTTACCAAGTTTGCCTATGGACATATTGTTAGATTTTCATCCTTTCCTTCAGCCAAATTTTTCTTTTTCGCTATGTGGGTGATGTTCTTCTCATGTGTTTCATGCACTTCTTGTTCTTCCTCACAGTTTTCTACTGATGAAGATTTTTTTTGTGGTAGTAAACCAATGCTAGATAGAAAGTCAAAACAATAAATCATCTTCTTATCAACTCCAAACTTGACCAAAATTTTAATGAGGGAGAAATGGAAAATACTGGACATATGGTTATCCTTTTGGAGCTTAACTTTTGTTTCCATCCTTTCCATACTTTTGAGTAAGAAGAAAGGTAGGTTCATGGGTGTCTTTTCTGTGAAATGAAATAGAAGCCTTAAGTGATATTGGTAAACCCTGCTAACTCTTCCATCACATGTAAAATATCTTTGAATAATTTTTAAAAGCTCATTGTAATGTTCCTGAAGGTATATGGTGGGGAAATTTATAGCAAACTTATTGCTAAACTGAGGTTTGACAAACCATTTGAAAGTTGAAATATCAAGCTCGTCACCTTTGAATCACTTTTCACCTGTTGTGGGGAGGCTTGTGGCATCTGCAATGAGTTTTTCTATGACAATAATTTCCACATTCCCTAAGTTGAGTCCGTTATCATGGAAGTTTAAGGCAAACAGGCTAGCGAGTCTTGTGTTATCACCCATTTTCTCAACTTTTTGGCATAATGGAATGCAACCAACATTCTCGTAGGTGACTCTAGTGGTTGGGGAGGAGTTTATTTCATTTAGAGTGTTGATCTCAATGCATACAACATCCCCTCCCTTTCTACTAGTAGTAGGATCCATTAAACCTAACACCTGGCAAATTAAACTTAAACTTTGTGGCAGGCTACATGTATAGGATAGAGAATGAGAAACTCGACAATTGTGACAACACAAAACTCCATTAGACAACAGTACTACAAAGTGTTGATAGAGTAGGTTTATAATATTCAAGGTGAGCGAGAAAGCATTCTATTTGACCTTATAACTTATCCTAGTCATAGAGCATTACAAAATGACCACCATTTCTCATTTAAAAGACACAACCTTAAGCTTTAAGGTTTGAATGTATGTGTAGAAAATAAGGTGTGCTCAACAAAGTTTTCAAAGAGAATGAAATATGAGCAACATTGTCCTTAATTATAGTGTTAAACATAAAATTTAGAGGTTGGGAAACAGACTCCTACCTCCCACAAACTGAAAATCGATCTATGTTAGCACTAGTAGCTTTAGGGACACAGTGCGCAACAATGGTGCAATACAATTTTTTGAAATTCTCTACAACCTGGCCTTGAATCTGTAATCAATCTTCAAATCTCCTGCACGATGAACCAATGCATTTGCTTACGATTAGAAAAAATGAAAATGGTGGCCTCCTGGAGTGATTTGAAAATTATTCCTAATCTATGATGACGTAATTAAACATGTTGTTTAATTGTGCTCCACCTGGAAAGCAAACATATTTGAATTTGGGAGTGTGATAGGATTTAGGAAAAAGATGTGGGTATGATGACCAAAGTTCGTGTATGATGTATGTGGGTGTTGTTCCCTCATCATATGAAATAAAATTTTAGCAAGTGAATTTAGGATTAGAATATAATAAGGGATAACATGAATATTTTGGAATAGGAAATTGTTTGAAAGAATAAGGGGATTGGGAGAATAGGATAGGTAGGGCTAAGGAAACAAATGGGGAGTAATGAATGGGAAATTTTTTGAGGAAAATAAATGATATTAGAAGAGGGAGAAAAATTTTGATATTTGTAACCATGTTTCTTTAGACATCATCCCTTTGACTGTAAACACATGTTCAGGTGAACCCTCTAAAAAACCCTCTGTTTGACATGAACCCTGAATCAAAAATTATAATGACAACTATCAAAAACTCGAACACCCCTTCCCATTATCGATAAAACATTTGATCACCAAGCTCATGATGACTTTCGAGGCAGTGGTTGGTCGAACTCATGATAGTGAAAATGTTTGTGAGTTTGAGCTATTCCATGGCAAAAAAATTATGGATTCGAAGAGATTTGACTATTAATTAACTAAATAACTCTAACAGTATGTTGAATCTATAAAAGACCGTCAATATTTTGATGCTAGAAGGAGGGCTAGATGACAAGATGAGCCCATGAATTCTATTTGAATCTCTTACCTTTAATGGCTTCATCCCAGGCCATAATGTCGAGATGTTTTTCAAAGCTTTATATCTTTCGATCACCATGCAATTTATACATAACTTGTAACATTTAAAATTCAATAGAAAGGGTACAACATGTAGAAATTTTGAATAATTTAACACATATTCAATGGAGATTATCCTGATCATGTACTATTGCGGAAACCATACACAATACATAAGCTCTTCTACGTTGATCATCAATATAGCAGCATCAATAACAATAAAACATCAAGAGCATTCACACATTAACACAGTATGTATCCCGTGGAAAGCATCTCGCTAAAAACCCCAACTATCTTTATATTAATGATTGAGTCATGTAACATTACACAGCATAATACTTCTCACAAGTATCTCCACCTCTGTTACACACAATACAACTCAGATCTGAATCAATCACTAGCTCAAATCTCCTCCGCTGCTTGCCTGCCTCCTCTGCTCAATACCTGCATGAGAATGAATGATGATTCCAAGGAAAACTCGTATTTACTTGGAAAAATAACGTGAGCACAAGCTACAATGTGGGAAAATTCATTGGCATACTCAAATCCCTTGATTGTGCAAGATCTGGTGCACAACTATAGTCACAACTGATAGCAATCTGATTCTCTAACACCTGTCCCTGCTGAACTGAACATGCACTGACAGGCAACTGAGTTAACTGATGTATTCATTAGTTGTATTATGAGTTAATAACTTGTGAATTAATTAATAACTAATTCACCCAACTCATCTCTAGTCTATTTTCCAGTTAGACTAAATACAACCAGTTTAACAAAGCTAAACTGAACACAACTCCATCAACTGCACCTCCAGTCCACTAAACTCAACTCACTTGAGTTCTAACTGAAGTCCTGCATGCAAATATTAGTCATCCCATAGGTAACCACGTATTTCCTTCTGGGATCTGCATGTACCACATCCGTAGCTCATCCTGAAGGGCTCCAAGAGAATAAGACAAAGTTTATAGTCTAAATATTATTATGAGCTAATAATATTTGACTGTTCTATATTTAGACTGAGCAGTCACTCCGCTGTGGTGTCACTCCGTTGTGGTCTAAAAATAGAAGTCCATCTATTTTTTCCAACTTGATCAATCATCCATAAACAACAACCTGCAATCCATAGACATGATCCATATGTCTAAAAATAGACATAGTCTAAAAATAGACTTGCGCCAAAATTAGCCTGCGGGCCCACTTAGTGAAGGCGACTCCTTTCCACTAAGCTCCATCATCTTGTTGCATTCTCAACAAGCATTTCTTGTTGCACACTTTTCAAAAAAACAATTTTTTTCAATTGATGTCAAGGTTTGTAAGCCCAACCAAGACTAGACTAGCAAAGGATCATGTTATGAATTGTGTAAAGATTAGAGGTATAAACAAATGGTTAATGTTAGAATTGTTAGCTGTCATAATTAAGGGGAAGTGTTTGGATATGGTAATTATTCCTACTCGTCATATTGAGTTTTAGAAAAGTTTGGAAGATGAATTTAGTTAGATCTAGTTAATTTTTTTTAAAAAGTGTAACTAGGGGCCCCCATCCTAAAGCTTGTTATATTATATATAATATATATATAATATATATATATACATACAATCACAAATAATGAATAACTAACGAATAATTAGTGTTGCAAAGTCATGTCTCCAAGGACACGACCATTCATGAATGGGTACCTACCTACCTATATAATTGGGACCCTCAATTGTAATCAAAATATCTCATATCTTTTTGTACATATTATTGATGTTCTATCTACAATTACTGTCAATGATGATAAGACATTGAATTAATTGTTGTGGGCATAGAACATACCATAAAAATTAACATGGTGTTAGAACTTTGGTGGAGCAAGGCCTCAACAAAGTGTTAAATTTTTGGGGTTATTAGAATATTTATGTAAAACATATTTATTTTTACACCTAATTAAATAATGCAAAGAATTCCATAAATTATGGTGGAAAGTAATTCTTGCTAAGTATGTCTAATTACCAAAATAAAAAGAATTCAAAAAATTCTATAAATTATGGTGGGCAGTAATTCCTAGTAAATATGTCTAATTATCGAAATATAAAGTATGTATTTGCTAATAGTAATTTTTGTTTGAATGCTCTTGAATATTATCTATCAATATGGAATAAGGCACAATTGAAAGTTTATGATTCAAGCATATGTATTTTGAAGTCAGTTTGCTCAAATAAGATTGGTTAAGACCCTCATTCATAAACCTTAAATGGAATTGACATTCAATAGGTAGCATGATCGAATAACTTCTAAATTAACACATTGCTTGGTTCCTAGCTTGATAAAGGTTTCCATGCATAACATACTATAATGTGAGAACTAAGTTTAAATATCAATGACCTCTCTACTCCTTGGAATGAGAGCTCTGCATCATCACTACAATCTTGTTTGAAGTATTCTTAGACAATTTCTTATCATCATAAGAGAATATCTCTTAGAAGTATTAGGAATTGCATCATAATATTATGATATACCAAAGGTCTGTGTCAAATACTTGAAAAATGAAAATACATTACAAGATTGTGTCAATGATCTACAAATTGTATGTAGTTATAAAGGAATCCTTTAAGAACTCTTCAAGGATATTTTTTGATGTGTACACAAGAGATATGAAATGGTTCAAATTTTCATTAGGAAGGATGCACTTGAAGTCTCCCTGATTGATGAAGAGGCTTCAAAGGGAAGACAAGATCCTTGCATGAATGGCTGATGTTTATAATTAAGAAGAACATAGCTTTAGGTCTTGAAGAATATGATTAGGAATTGTTTTATCTCATCAATACTAGAGGGAGTTGTCTGTTGAACCCTCCCGGTAATTAAAGCAAAGGAATTCCCTATGGAAGTGAACTGTTAGAAGCACAACATGCTGATTGGTAATTCTTCAGGTTATTGGATCCCATGATGAGAAAGCTACTAGATGGATCCTTCTTATTACAACATGCATCTTAAACTAGAGAGAGTCTGGCCATATGAAATAAAATTGTGCAGAACAAGCACTGGGACACCTTCATGAATTAGACAAGCCTAGTCTTATGGTCTCCCTGAGTGAGGGAGTAATGTTAGTTAAATATTTTTTTAACATGATTTTTGATTTGGTATCCTAAATGTACAAGAAATAGAGGATTGCTAAAATCATTGTTGTTAGAATTACTAATTATAAGACAATGTATTTTGAAGAAGCTCTTTAGTGAGTTACGTCATCATCTATATGCTACTGGGAGGAGCAATGAGGCTCCCATGGATGGATGGTCAGGTTGTTGATATCCTCATAAAGCCTTTGGGAAGGCAAAATTCTTATCCTTTAGAGATAAACTTCCCCTATTTGGAGGGATCTTGATTGGGTTAAACATTGAGCTCTGGGAGCTTTTGGGGGCCTAGGGTACTTCTTGGAGTTATATGAGTACAGGGTGAGTGGTTCAATTTCTCCTGTGGACCTAACATGTGAAAACATGGTGAGTGGTTCACCTTCCCTTATGGATTACATACCCTAGTATGTGAACATAGGGTCAGTGGTTCACCTTCCCTTATGGACCCAACATGTGAACATAAGGTGAGTAGTTCACCTTCACCTATGGAGTACATACCCTAGTATGTGAACATAGGGTGAGTGGTTCACCTTCCTCTATGGAGTATGCTATATGAGAATAAGGTGAGTGGTTCACCTTCCCTTATGGACCCAACATGTGAGAACACAATGAGTGGTTCATCTTCCCATACCCTAGTATATGAACATAGGGTGAGTGGCTCACCTTCCCATATGGAGTATGTTATATGAGAGCACGGTGAGTGGTTCACCTTCCCTTGTGGATACCCTGACAGACGCTTTAGGTACTACTGTATTTCCTATGACTAGGATGCATGATGTTCAACAACTTGATCACTAAAGGATCAATCCTGGTAGGGGTTCTATCATTGGACATGAGGACTTGTCTCTGTCATTTTGGCAAGGATGGCAGGGTCTTGCGACCCACCCTCTTTCAATCCTTTTTTAATCAACTATGATTTCAATCTTCAGTAGAGATGAGACAGGTTATAGAGATGACACATGATGGACACGATGGCATAATAATGGATGGATCTTTACAGGTGGAATTCCTCCCTAGTTGAGAGGGACTGTTAAAGAGTGCAACTAGGGGTTAATTCCCCTTCCTAGAAGATTGTTATCTCTCTCTCTCTCTCTCTCTCTCTCTCTCTCTCTATATATATATATATATATATATAATAATATATATAATAAAAATAAGCATAAATAATACCAATCATAAAAATGAATAATTAACTAGTAAATAGTGTTAAAGAGTCATGTCTCCAAGGACATGACCTTTCGTGAATGGGTTCCTACCTAGGTATATAATTGGGACCCTTAGTTGTAAGCGAATGATCTCATATCTTCTTTTACTCATTGTTGATGTTCTATCTATAATTACTATCAATGATGATAAGACATTGAATTAATTGTTGCAAACATAGAACATACCATAAAAATTAACAAATTTAGATCCATCTATTGTAGAAATATCTAAAAGAACTTAGTTGTTTATAATGCATGTTATTAGTAAGTCATGTTTTAGAAGGATCTTCTCTAAATATTTCTTAGAGAGTTTCTCTAAAAAAAATATGTATGTATATATTTTTAATTTACGAAGAAATGAAAACAATGAAGTTTATCAAAGTTTCTGAATTGTAGCTTAGTGTTTAATTTGTGTGATTGTATGTGTTCTTATTCAATTGAGAATATTTGTCTCCTGAATCCATCAAGTCTCACATGAGAAAGGGAGTTGAATGTGTTAGGTCTATAATACTAGTGTATTCCATCATTGTTATTAGTGTAGCCCCCTTATTGTTATTGTTGTGCCCCATAGAAGCCCACTATTCCCTCATTGTTATTAGTGTAGCCCCCTTATTTTATTTTTGTGCCCCATAGAAGCCCACTATTGTTATTGTGGTGCCCTTAAATTATTATTGTTATGTCGGCTCTGATTATATTGTGACCCCTTAGACTCATATATATAGAAAGTAGGTTGTGTCATTTGAATCATCCAAGAATTGTTCATTTGTGTAATTTAAAGGAGGTTCCCCACTTAAAGAGGTTTATTTTGAAGTCGTTGATCTATATTTTCTTCTATTTTGTGAGCTGGTTGCATAACATTTGGTATCAGAGCTTTGGATTCTAGGGTTTCGATGCTCCAAACAAGTCATTGTGGCATTTTCTCTATAACTTTTTTTCTGCGACGTTTTAGAAGCTAAAAAGAAAAACCCATTTGAGACAAAATCTCGTTGAACCTTGGGTCCAAATTTCAAATATTCTCTAGCCATATTTTCGGAGATATGATCCAAGGAAGTTAGGGTTTTTGTAGGATCCCGAATTACATCCCAAACATGTGACCTTGGGAAAATCATCATAACTTTCTCTCTAAGTATCAGACTAAAATTTTGTAAGAAGGTACAGGAAGTGGACAAACTGTAGCTTTCCGTGTAGCGTTTTTAGGTCCGAATATTGAAACAAAGAGACGTGGCACTTCATACAAGTTTTATCTACTAAAGAAGTCTACAATCAAGTCATCGTGGGAGATTTGTCCTAAATCTTTCTTGAAGACTCCAATATTGATCATACATTTGGGGTCAGAAATATGACTCAATAGTCTACCATAGAATGAAATTTTAGACCTTGGAGATCCGAAATTACAGAGATACAACAGATTCAATATTGAGCTCCTATGAAGCCAAAAAAATGTGTGTAGTCTTTTTAAAAATTTTCATAAGTTTGGTTTGAAAAAATAGTTTGAAGTCATTCAAAGGGCATAGTGAAGCATAAGTATCATTAATTTATGCCCCAAAGAAAGAAAATGGAAACGCCTAGTAAGAAACTCGCAAGCTCCACTATGACACATGAAGAAGAGGAAGAAATGCAACATGATATATCAAAATTGCAAGACCAAATGCAACAAATTTTGCTCTCGCAAAAAGTAACAAAAAATGAATTGGAAGCCATGATGAATGTTGAGATAGATAATATAAAAAGGGACATGGTAGTTTTGAATGATGGTTTAAAATCAGACATGGAAGCAACGATGAATGTCAAGATAGAAGGATTGAAAGAAGGTTTGGAAAAGTTTCTAGAAGAAAGGCATCCCATTGGTGACAAGGAAATCCATTAAAATAATGATGAAGACAAATTAAATATCAATCACGATTTTAGAGACGCCCATGTGGGGTTTAAGAACCACCACATTCTAAAGATAGAGATGAGGATGTTTGATGGCAAGGATCCGGTAACTTGGATACTACAGATGGAGAAATATTTTGATCTACAGGATGTTCAACCCTCACAAAAGGTACGCATTGCATCTTTATATTTAGAACCCAATAATTTTGTATGGTATAGATGGCTTTGTTCTCGTAAACAACTTGTCACCTGGCCAATTTTTACGGAAGAAATGATAGCACATTATGAATATACAAAGAGAAACACCTTATTTAGCCAATTGATAAATCTCAAACAAAAGTTTCAATGGAAGAGCACATTGAAGACTTCCAAAAATTGAATATTAGGGTAATCGATATTACAGAGTAGCATAGGATTGATGTCTTCATAGGGAATTTAAAATATAACATCCAACATGAGGTTCACTTTTGGGAACTTGATTCCTTGGAGAAGGCATTTAAGGTGGCGAGAAAAGTTGAAAGCAAAATTATGGCAACAAGAAAGTCTACCAATCACAACTATAAATATGTAAGTGTTACTGATCCTAGTCTTCCACAACCTACAAGGTTGACACCACAAAAATTGGGGGAAAAAAGAGAAAAAGGGATTTGTTACAGTTGTGATAACAAATACACTAAAGGTCATAAGTGTGCTGAGAAGAAATTATTCTACATAGATTGTGAAGAGGAGGACGAAAAGGAATAAGAAACATCAAAAGACGAGGATATACATCAGGAATCAACCCCAAAGAAAGAAGAAATAAATCCGACCATATCTTGTAATGCATTGGCAAGAATTATCATTCCTCAAACTCTCAAGATAGAAGGACATATCAAGAAGAAAAAGGTAATAGTGTTGATTGATTCGGGTAGTACCCATAATTTTATTCATTGTAAGATAGAAAATGAATTAAATTGCTTCCTATATCTAGCACAAGAGTGTCAAGAGATGGTTGCAAATGGAGGAACCATAAATTAATCTCTAAAATGCCATAATATCAAGCTATCCATGGGAGAATATGTATTGAATAGTCCAATGCTTTCCATTCCAATGGGTGGTGCTGATGTTGTACTAGGAGTCCAATGGCTACAATCTTTGGGTACAATAGCTTTTAATTTTCAAGAACTTTTCTTGAATTTTTTTTAGGAAGGAAAGGAAGTTGAATTAAGGGGTATCATAGGGAAACTAGGAAAGATAATCATCTCTAATAACATGAAAATGATTCTAAATAAAGAACAATGGGGCGTAATTGCACAATTATGTTCACTAGAGGTTCAAACATCGAAATCATCTATTTCTCCAGACCTCCAAAAAGTCTTGGACAACCATTCTAAGGTATTTGAGACTACCAAAGGCCTCCCATCTATTTGTGATCATGATCATGCTATTCATTTGATCCCAGGAAGTATTCCTCCAAACATTAGGCCTTATAGATATCCCTATGCCCAAAAGCGTGAAATTGAACGTATGGTTGCAGAAATGCTAGAGGATGGTATAATTCAACATAGTCAAATTTCTTTCTCTACTCCAGTAGTATTGGTGCACAAGAAGGATGGATCATGGCACATGTGTCTGAATTATAGGGAGCTCAACAAGCTAACTATTAAGATAAATTTCCCATTCCTGTCATTGATGAAATATTGGATGAATTACATGGAGCAATTTACTTCACGAAGTTGGATCTTCATTCAAGATATCATCAAATAAGAATGAAGACTAAAGACATTCTGAAAACAACATTTAGAACTCATGATGGTCATTATGAATTTTTGGTCATGCCTTTTGGCCTTACCAATGCACCTTCTACATTTCAAGGTTTGATGAATTCCATTTTCAACCCTTCCTTAGAAAATTTGTGTTAGTATTTTTTGATGATATACTAATATACAACAAGTCTTGGAAGGATCACGTTGACCATGTTGATATGGTGCTCAAGCTATTAGAGGAGAAACAATTATATGAAAAAACCTCCAAATGTTTCTTTGGAGTACAAGAGGTGGAATATATGGGTCATATTATATCCCATGAGGGTGTTAAGGTAGACCCTAACAAAATTAAAGCCATTAAGGAATGGAAAATCCCCACATCCATAAAGCATTTGAGAGGATTTCTCAGGTTGACAGGGTATTATCGCAAGTTTGTTAAGAATTCTGGGAGAATAGTAGCACCTCTAACAACATTACTGAAGAAAGATGCATTTTCTTGGACTCCAGAAGCAACTAAGGCCTTTGAGAATCTTAAAGAGGAAATGTGCCAAGCACTAGTATTAGCTACACCAGAATTCACAAAAATATTTATTGTGGAATGTGATGCCTTAGGAAATGGAATTGGTGCTATTTTAATGCAAGAAGGAAGAACCATTGCTTTTGAAAGTCATCCAATCAAAGGAAAGTATTTACAGAAAGCTATTTATGAGAAGGAAATGTTGGAAATACTACATGCAATTAAGAAATGATGACCTTACCCAATGGGAAGGAACTTCAAGGTAAAAACAAATCATGATAGTCTTAAATAATTTTTAGAACAGAGATTATCTTCAGAAGAGTAGCAAAAATGGGTCACAAAGATGTTGGGTTATGACTTTAAAATCATCTGCAAAAAAGGGAAGAAAAATGTTGTTGCAGATGCACTCTCAAGAAAGGATGAGGATGTGGAAGCATTTCTTTGTACCATTTCTATTATCCAACCAGATTGGATAACCAAAGTGAGGGATGAATGGAAGAATGATGAAGAAGTGTTGGCACTCATTCAAAAGTTACAGAAAGGTCCTAGTACATCTCATACATATAGTTGGAAAAATGATGCATTATGTTACAAAGATCACTTATACCTTTGTAAGAATTCCTAACTCAATCAAAAGATTCTTCTGGAATTGCAAACCTCTCTCTTAGGAGGGAATTCAAGTTTTTTGAAAACTTACCACATGATTAAGAAGGATTTTTTTTGGGATGGCCTTAAATATGATATTCAAAAGTTTTTGGCGCAATGTTTGGTTTGCCAACAAAATAAAGTTGAGACAATTAAGACCCCAGGTCTATTACAAACTTTATCTATTCCAAGTTAATGTTGGGAGGAGGTTTAAATGGATTTTATCACAGGTTTACCCAAGTCCGAAGGAAAGAGTGTCATTATGGTGGTAGTTGATAGAATTACCAAGTATACACACTTTTATGCATTATCTCATCCATTTAAAGCCAGTATAGTTGCTACTACATTTATGGAAACAATTCAAAAGCTACATGGAAACCCAAAGATTATTGTAAGCGACAAAGATCCTATTTTCACTAGAAATTTTTAGAAGGAATTGTTTTCTTGTGTGGGTACTCAATTAGCTCATAGCTTATCTTATCATCCTCAATCAGATGGGAAAACTGAGATAGTAAACAAATGTTTGGAAGGATATCTTCATTTCTTCGTATATGATAAACAAACATAACGGGTCAAGTGGTTGTCTCTCCTTGAATGGTGGTATAACACTTCCTTCCATATTGCAACAAAAATGATCCCATTTATGGCACTTTATGGATATTATTCACCATCCATCACATCATCTTTAAGAGAAAACTCTAAGTTTCAAGCAGTGGAAGATCACATAAAGCATCAAAAACAAGTTCTCCAACTCTTAAAGGATAACCTCACTTTGGCGCAGAATAGAATGAAATAATAGGTAGATCAACATCGCCGCGAAAGAAGTTTTGATGTAGGCGATTGGGTATTTTTACGGCTACAAAGATACAAACAAATGTCCCCCAAGCAAGCTAATAAGGATAATAAATTATCACCAAAGTATTATGGTGCTTACAAGGTGTTGCAAAAAATTGGTATTATGGCATACAAATTGGCGTTTCCTACATCTTCCCAAGTGCAACCAAGTTTCCATGTTTCATGCTTAAAGAAGGTTATAGGTGACAAGCTCCCAATTCAAACAATATTGCCAAAACTTGACAAGGAAGGAAAAATCATATTGGAACTTGAAGCAGTCACAGAAACAAGAACTCGACAACTACGAAATCGATCAATTTCAAAGTATCTCATCAAGTGGAAGAACTTATCCACGAAAGGTTCCACATGGGAGGATGAGAATTTTATAAAAAAGCATTCAGAACTACTTAAGCATTGAGGACAACATTTTTTTTGAAGGGGACGGGCATGTTAGGTCCCTATAATACTAGTGTATTCCCTCATTGTTATTAGTGTAGCCCCCTTATTTTTATTGTTGTGCCCCATAGAAGCCCACTATTGTTATTGTGGTGCCCTTACATTATTATTGTTATGTCGGCTTTGATTATATTGTGACCCCTTAGACTCCTATATATAGAAAGGAGGTTGTGTCACTTGAATCATCCAAGAATCATTCATTTGTGTAATGTAAAGGAGGTTGCTCCCTCGAAGAGGCTAATTTTGAAGTCGTTGATCTATCTTTTCTTCTATTTTGTGAGATGGTTGCATAACAAAATGATATTGGAGAAGATTGTAGATTGTAGGCATGTTTTTTGTCTACCATCCCTCATTGCTTTAAATATTGTTAAAATATTTTCTTCACAACAAAGATATTCATTTTTCAATTAATCCATTGCAACTTGTAAGAAACTTTGTCACAGAACATTTTTCTCATCAACTAGATTGGAATTGAGCAAAGAAGGTGTTGGATCACTAAAAAGGGAAAGATGATTAGAAGGTGTTGGCTCTTAAATAAGTTGCCCCTTTTTCTTACATGCCCAATTGAAAACTTAAAAGCAAAGATGAGATATGTTGAAGTAGCCACTCCAAAGAGAAATGAGTAGGCCATTCAAATTTCATCTTGTTAACCAATATCTTACCACTTTCCTTCATAAAGAGGAATCCAAAATTGTTAAAAATAAGGTCAATATATTGTAGGTATTTGGGAGGAAGATGTAGGATTAAAGGAGGTTTATATGTGTTTGAAAGTATAAAAAGAATATTTGGTTAAGGAAAATAATATCTATTAAAATAAAAGTTATTTTTGTTAAAAAATGTATTAGAAAGAAATTTTAATAAAAATATTACATATTTTTTATTATTAGTCATTAGAAATATTTTTTAATACACCATAAACATAAACATTATATGTTGATTAAATGAAATCTTGCCAAACAAGCATATGCTTTTAAAACATATAAGTATATGATTGATTTGTTTACCATAAGAATGAAAAATATATGCCTACATTTGATACTTCACTTCTCGAGAGCCAAAGCACTTGAATTTAAATGCATTCCAGTTTTCTGAACTTAAATATAAATGCATTCAAGTTTGTGACCAAGAGATGTGGATAGGAGCCAACTTTGATATACTAGGACTCCTCCCTCAATAGATTTCAGGATCTTCGTGCCGGTGAGGAAGTTACATCCGTGCTGATTGATCAAGTACAAATTGTTAGTGGAGTATGCATGCATGTTGATGTAGTGGAGGTAACATATGTTTTTGCAAAAATTACATTAATTTGCATCAATATGCATTACACATTGAAGGTGGGGTGAAGTTTATATTGACGACATAGGGCTTGACATTCCTATTGTGTCATTATTTTTATGATCATATTTGAAAAAAAAATGTCACATAACATGTGGTATAATTATCTTGTAATATGTCATTATTTTTTTAATTCTTGGCCCATTGACTTTCTTGCTGGTGGATTTTTAAACTATAGAACATCAAATTCAAGGGATATTTGATATAGAGCATCAAATTCAAGGGATATTTGATATTTGTATGATTGCAATTATATACATTTTATTTTTACCTTGTGATATGCAAATGTGCTCAAAGATTGGTGTTCTTAATGGAGTCATAATCAATTGTCTTGAGCCCTTAGAAGTAAACACCAAGGATTTAATGACACTAGTGAGAACGATATTTTGGATCGTCATAGAATTGATACATATTTATAAGGTCATAAAATTGATACATATTTATAAGATAAGTGATAGGGTGAAAATTTTGCAAAATCATAAATGTATTCTCTTTAAATTCATTAATTTGGTTTCTTTTTTTAACTAGTGTGATGAGTATGATGCTCTTGCCATGATAAGGAGAGTGGTAAAATAATTGTAAAATTTGTAATTTAATTAATTAGTTTTTAAATAATATTTTGGGTAAATTTTGTCTAAAATTTGGTAGAGATAGTTGTCATTAAATGTGTATCATGTAAATATAAATACTTATAACATATAAAATTTATAAAGTGATAAATCTATTTATATATTTATAATACATTTTAAATAATAAAAAATCATTATTTATTCTAAAATTTTATTATACAAATTAAAAAAAAAAAAATGTATTTTATAAAATATTTCCTCTTACATTTATTAATTAGGTAATATATATTTGATTATTATTTAATGTGACATTGATTTTAAACTTTAATATATTACTTTTATTAAAATAAAATATAAACATGTAATTATAAAATTTATATAATTAAATATTTTATTGTTTAAACTATGTGATATATGCACATAAATTCAACTATATATCCATTATAAATTTATATATATATATATGAATATGAGAGAGCTTAATCCAAATGCAATATCATGTTGATTTGTAAATTAAACATCAAGTTGGAAAGATATTACTTTGCCCAAGTATTATTATTATTATTATTATCTAATTTATATTTAAATTCAACCACATATCCATTCACTAATTTACACTTAGGAGTGAGCTCATTCCAAATACAAATATCATGTTTTCTTGTGACTTAACCATTAAATTTGACAGACATTACTTTCAACGCTCTTCCTCTTGTTTTAAAGTATTATTATTATTATTATTATCCAATTTTAAATTGGTGTATGAGACCCCTTGTCCCCCTTGTTTACGGACAAGAGACCACCTCCACAAAACAATTTAACCTCTTTAAAAGAAACACATACTCTTAACCATTAAATCCACACTTCTAACAACAAATTTTTTTAATTATTCAATTGCATTAAATACCTTAACTAAACTTTACATTCAAAATTACAATATTATAAAACATTGTTATTAAAAATACATACAAATATTTTGATTTACGGTGATCATGTAACTTTTGAGAACGATCTTTTGATTCAAAGAATTTAGAACACTAATACAATTAATAAATTTTAGAACAACCATATAAAATATTTACAAACTTTATTCTAAATCTAGTATTTTAAAAAACAATATAAAATATTTACTACACTGCACTTAACTTTATTCTAAATCTAGTACCCTTATTAGCTTCTTATTTGACACCATACATGTTTCAATGTATGTAATGTAGCACGTAAACTATTACAATTTGCTTTGGCACACCCTTATTAGGTTATTGTTTGGCACGATAGATGTTTCAATGTATGTAATATAGCAGATGAATATTACAAGTTCAAGCTACTTGCCTTAATATCGGTAAAGCACAAACTTTATAACCTTGATTCTTTAGTGAGTCTAAACTCTTTCACTTTGATTCGTTCATGGATCCATTTTATTTTGTTGGGTAATTGTGTGTTGGATGCGCGTGGGATCATTCCGGCGTTGCTGGTCTGCCCGTACTTTTAACCGTCTTAATAATGCGTTTGGCCATGTTCCATCCTTGGTCATGTTTCCAAACCTAAAAGTAAAATTGATGATGTAGCTCAATAAATCGGGATGAAGTCGTGGCTTAGAACAACATAACACTAGGTCAACGGCACTCTGCAACGCTTGACAAGCGTACGCTTGACTAGACAGGTGTTTCCATTGGTGCATGCGAAACTCGCGTATTCCTCCCAATCTGCCACGATGCTCACAAATGCAAGGACGTGGCGCCCCCAAATCCCTGTTGCTAGTGCCCTCCCCTCCCCTTTTTTATTTGTAGTGCATCACATTCAATCACAGCAAAGTCAGAGATTTGGATGAGCCAAGTTCACAAATAATATAACAGAAGCAGTCACAAACGTACGGGCATGTTGTTTCTGAATTTATAGGTTGCCTTGAATATTTTTGCACTGAATTTTCACTTTAATTTTGAGGATTTGTCCTTGACTTCATTGGTTCCTTTATGCTAGGTCGATTCTTGTTTCTAAATGAATTATTATATTGTGGGTGGATTCTTGTTTCTCATTGAATTATTATATTGTGTGCCAGTGTGTAATTAAACAAATTATCAACGATCAGCATGAATACCCAAGAGCAGAGACCTGGTCTTGAGGGACAAACCGGGCCCATCTCCATTGGAGAGGTACTGCGCAATAACTATATCTATTCATATTTGAACGTTTCAGATTTGAGTATCAATGAGATTTAATATTTGCAGATTTGGGTATTCGATCGTTCATATTTGGGGTTTGGATGCTCGATTGTTTCAGATTTGGCGTTTTCATATTTTTGGGTATCAATAATATTTGAAATTTGTAACGTATCAAATTTGGGTATCAATAGTTTTAGGTTTGGGTATCATGCTATTGAACGTTTTCAGATTTGGATGTGTAAAATATTTGAAATCTTTAACGTTAATCTTGCTCCCTGCTCCATATTCCCCAGGCCTTGCAGGTATCGGGATTGCGCAATCCCGATAAGGAGATTGATATTGGGGTTGTGAATGCAATTAGGAGTGCAGAGGGGAGAGCTACAGGAGTTAAGGGCGGACTTCCTAATGGCCCTGCAGCTCAAGGTCAGAATGTCCTCGACAGGAGCACAAGTCCAATGGTCATGGCGCTAGGCGAGGAAGAGACGTTGGGCACAATCACGGCTGTATGTATCTCCTCTACAAAACCATGAGATCACAAAAAACTGCATTTCAATGACATTAGAATAATTTGAAGAAATTAACTCATATGTAGGTTTCATAATCATAAGAAATAATTTGAAGGCCTACAATTTTGGGAACTGATGATATAATATATGATGGCAGCATGCCTGGATACTCCGCAACTTGAGAAGCCTGTCAATATTCTGGACGCCCAGAGGGTGGTTGAGGCCGAAATGCTTAACAGCTCAACTGGCCAGGTCGATCAGGAAGGCATTGCTGCAGCGATTAAGGCAGCCGCAGACTACAATGTTTCTAGTGCGTACGTTAATCCCAACGTTCTCTAATACAAAGAGCTCCAGTGGGTACCTTGCCAACACTCGGGTTTGCTCATTTCTATAAGGATCCATATCCATGATATCCATGTCTATGAAATTCAGAGTTTTAAGAGTTGAAGCTATGTTGTCGATTTGAAATTTCTGTTGCAATGCCCAATTGCAGTGTTTCGTTTTTAAATTTCTGATTATATAGCTCTGCCGACCAAATATTTTGATAGCTGAGACTATTTTTATATTTCTGGTTGTATATCTCTTCCAATTAATCATTTTAATAATAACTGACAGATGCGCTTTAAAATTGTCAATCTATCATGTGAGCATAGTTTGTGGCAAATGACTCCACTTGTGGAAGATTTACTTGTAGAAGATTTTTGTTGGGTCTGTGAAATATGTCTTCTAATAGAAGATGAGAAGATTCCGGTCTGTGAAATATGTCTCCTAATCTTTCATTCATAGTGAATTTTTATTTTTTAAAGTTGGGTGGTTCTCCATTTTCTAGATTTATTCGACGATAACCAATCGAAATGGGTGGTTGTCCATTTTTCTGTTTTTAGATTTACTGGATGATAACCAATATTTCTAGCTTTACTTATTTATTCACCGCAATGTTCTGTCTACAAGGTCATATGATCCATATGGCATTACTCTTCTTTTTAAAACAAGAGAACTTAATCTAAAATAAAATTTCAGATTTTATGATCGATCCTCTTATTTCACGTTTTGCCTATTAGATTTTTAGCATAATGGGATTTTACCAAATTTTAAGATGGTATAACAATGTCAACGTCGTCGTTTCTTTGATCTTTTCGAAAAGGAAAACACACTCATAGATTTCTTGTCTATTTTCGCCATTTTCAGTACCATTTATTTTCGGCATTTTCACTACCATCTTTTTTTCAGAAAGAAATAACACTTTCATTAATAAGAGGAGTTATTCTCGTCTCATATTTTCGCCATTGTCACTACAAGCCACATGTTAATTATAACTTTTTCCATTCTATGTTCTATTACCTATTCTATGTTCTATTACCTATTACCTATCACGACTCTCGTAACTCTGTCTGTCTTTCTATACAAAACATACTTGAAACATTTTCTTAATTATAACATTTTCCATTCTATGTTCTATTACATGCCTTTCTATACAAAACATACTTAAAACATTTTCTTAATTATAACATTTTCCATTCTATGTTCTATTACATGTCACTACTGTCATTAAGTCCCCTATCTCTACAGTATGAAACATCACTAAACATCAGTAAGATAACTAAACAATTCTATATTTTATATTTTAATGGACTGTAACAATTCTCTGTTCTTCTATGAGTCTCCTATCTCTACAGTATGAATCTGCAGAACATTGATACTGTAACAAAATGCAGAAAACTGAAAATTTTCAAAAAACTGAAAATTTGATCATGCCAGCTGCGGCAAAAGAATCCCTCTTTTGATAAACCATTTGTCACCGGGTTTTGTTGTCTGTACGAAGTAATCTCTTCAATATTTAATTCTCTTCATCCAATTTATTAACACATCTTTTTTGATAAACGGTTTGCCACCTGGTAACCTGGTTTTTTTAATCAATATTTAATTCTCTCCATCCAATTTGTTAACGTAAACGGTTTGCCACCTGGTAACCTGGTTTTGTTTGTCACCGGGTTTTGTTCTCGGTACGAAGTAATCTCTTCAATATTTAATTCGCTCTCACCTTTTTTGATAAATGGTTTGCCACCTGGTAACCTGGTTTTGTTGTCTGCAGCTTTTGATAAACCGTTTGCAACTTGGTTTTGTTCTAAAAAGTCTTAATCAACATTTATATCTTCATTGATCAAATTCAATTCTAATGTAAGAATCTAATTCGAATCTAATTCGATTCCAATGTAAGAATCTAATGTAACACATTTCAAGTTAAATTTCAATTTAACTCATTCAATAATCTTTTTAGAATCTTTCATTAATACAAACCATTTCTCTCTTCATTTTAACTCATTCAATAATCATTTTGACTCTCTCTTCATTTTAACTCTCTTCATTTTAACTGATTCAATAATCATTCATTTTAACATTTTAACCGATTCAATAATCATTAATGGATTCAATAATCATTTTAACTCATTCAATAATCATTTTGACTCTCTCTTCATTTTAACTAATTCAATAATCATTCATTTTAACATTTTAACCGATTCAATAATCATTAATGGATTCAATAATCATTTTAACGCATTCAATAATCATTTTGGAATCTCCAATAATATCATTCAATATTCAATAATCATTTTCATTTTAACTCATTCCATAATCATTTTGGAATCTCCAAAAACATCAAAAACATCCCAAACATCGATCTCATTAGTACAAACCATTTACCATTTTCATTTTAACTCATTCCATAATCATTTTGGAATCTCCAAAAACATCAAAAACATCCCAAACATCCATTTCATTAATACAAACCATTTACCATTTATCCAAAAACATCCCAAACAGCGATCTCATTAATACAAACCATTTACCATTTATCCAAAAGCATCAATCTCATTAATACAAACCATTTACCATTTATCCAAAAATATCAATCTCATTAATACAAATCATTTACCATTTATCTATCTCATTAATACAAATCATTTACCATTTATCCAAAAACATCAATTTTATTAATACAAACCATTTACCATTTATCCAAAGATATCAAACTCATTAATATAAATCATTTACCATTTATCTATCTTATTAATACAAATCATTTACCATTAATCTTTTCAATAGCTTGATTTTGGATATCATTAATACAAACCAGTTACCATTTAGAGATCATTAATACAAACCATTTATTTCTTCAATAGATTGATTTGGAGATCATTTACCTAAACTATTTATCATTTAGATAGCTTGATTTAGAGATCATTTACCCAAACTATTTATCATTTAGAGATCATTAATACAAACCATTTATCTCTTCAATAGCTTGATTTGGAGATCATTAATACAAACCATTTATCTCTTCAATAGCTTGATTTGGAGATCATCAATACAAACAATTTACCCATTTATACAAACTATTTATCATGGGATTTGGAGATCATTAATACAAACCATTTACCCATTTATGATTTTACTCTTCAATGGCTTGATTTGGAAATCATTAATACAAACCATTTACTATTTAGAGATCATTAATACAAACCATCTATCTTTTGGATAACTTGATTTGGAGATCATTAATACAAACCCAAACAATTTACCATTTAGAAATCATTATTCAAACCATTTATCTCTTCAATAGCTTGATGTGTAATTTACAAACCATTTACCATTTATCTCTTCAATAACAAACCATAACCATTTACTATTTATCTCCATCTATCTCTTCAATAACACCTCTTCGAGAGATAAATAACATCTCTTTCACTAACAGGCCATTTGGCACAGAATAAATCTCTTCATAACCATTTACCATTTTATCTCTTCAAAAACAAGTCATTTGGCACATAATAAAACTCCTCACAGAAAATCTAATTGTAATTGCTCAGCTATGTTGTTTGTACCCACTTTCTCTGTAAACCTACCTTTGTTGTTTGTACCTATCTTGTATCTCTGTTAACCTATCTTGTATCTAGGTGAATTATTGTAAACCTATGTTGTTTGTACTCACTTTTCTTTGTAAACCCATCTTGTATCTAGGTGAATTATTCTTTGTTCATTATCCTATTCCCTAGATATTAATGATCCCTACCCGAGTCCACGGTGTATTGTGCAGATATTTGAAAAGACATTAAATTAAGATAAATAACCACTCTGCAAATATTTGAAAAGACATTAAATTAAGATAAATAATTAAAATAACTATTTTTTGTTCGTTATAGGATTCTCTAGATGTTAATGAGCCGCACTCGAGTCCACTGTGTATTGTGCAGATATTTGAAAAGACATTAAAAGAAAAATAAATAATTAAAGAAAAAAATATAGGCACTGTGTATTCTCATCAGTGTCTCATATGAAAAGAAAAAACGGTGTCTACTGTGTAGATATGTGAGAAAAAAAAAATATAGGTAGGGTGTATTCTCATTAGTGTCTCATATGAAAAGAAAAAACGATGTCTACTGTGTAGATATATGATAGGTACTGTGTATTCTCATTAGTTATGAAAAGAATAAACGATGTATGATAGGTACTGTGTATTCTCATTAGTTATGAAAAGAATAAACGATGTCTACTGTGTAGATATATGAGAAAAAAAAATATAGGTACTGTATATTGTCATCATTGTGCGAATATATGAAAATAAAGTTAAAATAATAGGTACGGTGTAGATATATGAAAATAAATTAAAAAAAGATAAATATTGTATATATAATATTAAAAAGAAGATTTTACTAGTTTTCACATTATTACAGTTGTAATATTCTTTAGGGTAAATATACATATAAACAATATAATAGCAACAGAAATACAATAACATTTCAGCCATCAAACATATTAGTTATCAAAATCTATATATACATCAATACATTTGTACATGAAAACCAAGAGAATGAATTTTTTCATTAATAAATGCAATGAACAAACTGGAGATGGAACTACCATGTTCTCTCTTCAACCAATCACCCCCGTGCCATATTTCAAGCATGAATGTGGGATCTCATAGAACACATCAATCAAAATTCATCCAGAGTTTCTAGAGACCACCCACCTCAACCCATCAAATAGTGATTCCACCTCACGGTCGGACATCACCAAAACCATCATCGGATTGGTCTCCATCCAAGCGTTCAAGGGCTTCCAGAGGGTTTGTCCAACCAAGGCTTCCAGAACTAGTAACTCAACTCACAGATTATATAGGGCTTCCAAAGAATTTGTCCAACCAAGGCTTCTAAGACTAGTAACTCAACCCACCAAGGACTTTCAGAGCGTTGTCCAACCAAGGCTTCCACGACTAGTAACTCAACCCAAGATGTTACAGGTTTCTAGAGCGTTTGTTCAACCAGAGGACTAATAACTCAACCCAAGCTGAGGAAACATGAGAACTAGCAAAAACAAAGTAATGAAAGTAAACCCACAATCACCATGGCTATCCAGGAAATGGCAAGGCTAGGCAATCCATTATCGATCTAGGCAATTCTCCATGCCAATGATAGATCACAACCAAGAAACTACATGCATGTGCCATGCATGCCAAAACTAGTGAATAAATCATACAAGAAACTCGATACCTACAAGAAAATATGATGTAGCTGTCGATGCCAATGCCTTCTTGTGCTTTCTTGCTCTTCCTTTGCCTTCTTGCTCCAAGAATCCAAGTATCCCACACTCTCCAAGAGTGCTCCAAGAAAACTCTAAGTAACCAAGAGTATGAGAGAGAGAGAGAATAATGAGAGAGCTCCAAAACTGAACTGACCAAGTCTTGCCCACTGATCTTCATAAGCATTTTTATTAATGAGGCCTCTATTTTCTTCATATTCCATTATTTTCTTTCATTTCCCTCCTCACATGCAAAATGTGATCTTTCACCTTTCTTTTCTCCTAATTTCCTTTATTTTCATAAATAAATGTGCCAAAATACCTTTTTGTCTCTTTAATTCCTTAGCCATTGCCTTTGCCAATTTCCTTAGCCATAAACAACCAAATGAACACCCCCTATGGTGTCTTGCCCAACATTCATCTTGGAATACGTGTCCCATCATTCATGGTATTTATATATTTTTACATGGAATTTTCACCAGGGCTATTACAGAACTCTCCCCCTTGGGGGAACACCGTCCTCGGTGTTCAATGACACCTATAACCAACAATACTTCTGAAAATAAAACATAGTGCCCATGAAGCTTTATAACATAGCTCGTTGTAGTATTTATAATGAAACATCTACTCAAAATCAAAGCATCATGGAAACATGACAACATACCATATAGTGGAGCTTTATAAAACAGCTCATTACGGTATTTACAATGATCATCCTTCTCAAGAAAACTCATATGGCATCATAACATCTTGATAATATAACCACATGATAGCATAATAACGTAACACCCATACCGCATAGTGGAGCTTTATAACACAACTCGTTACGATATTTACATCCATACACAGGTGTACACATAACAAAATCATCAAAATATATGTATCAAAACATATGCCTAATCATATACCAAACATATGTCAAACATATATTAACATCATATAACGTATATCAAAACATCATAAGGCATATATGAAAACATCATATAGCATGTATCAACCAACATAAAGCATATATCAAATCATCATAAAGCATATATAAACCATCATAAAGCATATATCAATCACCAAAAAGCATATATTAAACCAACATAAATCAAATACTAAACCATCATAAAGCAACTACCAAACCACCATAAGCAACCACCAAACCACCATATCAAGCTGCTAATTCTTGTAGTTGATTTCAACTACCCAATCGAGCATGTTCATGATTTTTATACCACACACATAGCTTCCATTAGTTTTAAAATAAATTCACATCATACCTCATTGGTAGCTTGTCAATATGGTACATTTGCAATCATGTTCGCTTCCTATCACAACAAGTCAAACTAGCATATTTGACCAAGTCAACATGTATAAAAATATCACATCAGGTTAGTTCAAACATAACCATCAAAATCATAATGACATGTAATCATCATAAATCAAAATCATAGATCACATGTAATAATCATGGGCCAGAATCATAAATCACATGCATACTAAAACCGAAATACAATACCGATACTTATCCTTCATCGATCCTTAGTTATACCTTGGTTCTTTCTGTAACATATTGGATTAGTTGCCACACTCGACAAACATCCAGTGCCTTTTCCTCAACCATGTGCACATATCATATCATGCATCACACACACATGACCACATACGACATGCAACTCCATGCAACACATGCATCTACACTTGACATACAACACATACACCTACACCCAATGTACGACACAACTCAATACATACACCTACATCTTGTGTATAACACAATACATGCACCTACACCTGACGTACAACTCAACACAAATACGTGTCTAGGGTACAACACAATGAATGCATATGTCACAATACCATCACTGCAAAATATACATACATAATATCACATGCCCATAACTCAACATGGATGACATGCACCCAATACCACACGTACACCAACACCATATATATAACATGTATATAGTATTACTAGTACATCACACCACTTGCACAACATGTGCACAACATCACATGTGCATGACACCACGTACACATCGTGTACACAATGCCACATGTACACTGCACCACTATACAATGGGTACACAATACCACATGTATACAATACCACATGCATGGCATGTACGCGACACCACATGTACACAATGCCACATGCATGCCATGTACATAGCACCACATGCACACAACGCCGCTTGTCTAAGATGTACACAACACTACACACACATGACACCACTTGTACAATCATGCACACCACACCTTATGTACATAGTACCAGTGTACCACATGCACGCAACACCACTTGTACATAACACTGCATATCCAACATGTACACAGCATCATCTGTACACAACACCGCATATCCAACATGTACACAACATCATCTGTACACAACACCGCATATCCAACATGCATAGAGCACCATATGCATACAACACCACATATCCATGATGCACACAATACAATATGTACACAATACTGCATATGCAATATTTGCACAACCTTATTTGTACCATCCTGTACATAACATTACATAAATAACATGTACATATGCTATGTATACACAACACCACAAGTGCACACATCATAGATGCAACATGTACAACATATACAATGTATGCTCAACAATAGTACCACACATCAAAAACCACACTGTCCTTACCAAGAAACCTTGCTTCCGGTATCTTATCCATGCTTATCCTAACATGCCACAGAGCACACTGCTTTCACTTTGTTGATGTATCTTTCAATATTACATGTTATAACATAGACATAGGCATAATAAAAGTATATAATATCAAATCATATCCACATGATATTGACCTCGTATATTTGTCGTGACTATTCTTCCCAATTGATTCCTCGTAAGAACAGGAGCCTCTTTATGTTGTCCTCCTACATAAGAAATCATTCCTCTACAAGAATGATCCTTGACAACCCTATTAGATAGTAACATAGATGCATGGATACATACATACATATATAAATGTTAGCATAAAACAATCATGAACTTGTCAGACAATGACATACATTCATACATGTATAAATATATAAACTTCAACATAATCATGATCATAAAATAATTACTAGATAACATAAGGTCTAGGTTAAGATAATTTCCTTATTTATGCATAGGCATTGAGAGCAACAGTTCCGAACATAGTCGAAGAATATGACACCTCATATCCATTTACTTTACCTTTTCATGTTACGTTTCTCATGACTATACTGCTACCATCCATTTACCACAATGGACCCAGCTAGTCCAACCGACTATCATAGCCTTACATTCCACTGCGCTTACTCATTTACCAAGCTTTATCTGAATTTTACATTACCTTTTGGGTACCACACAGCTCTCCCTGAGCTCCATTAACTTTCCTCTTTCCCAACCAATTCCCAAGACTCAAAAAAATAAAAGAGAAGACAAGAAAAAACCAATAAAAAGACCACGAAAGCCCATAACGATATGACACTACAAAAAAGTGGCAAGGCCTTGCACCAAACATAAACAAAACTGCAAATCAAGCTCAAATGACCAAAAGCACAAGAATGACACCATGACTCAATCCCCATGGTTCCCAAGGAAAGCACAACTTGAGCCATCTTCAATATTTCATGGCAACCTCTCTTGCCAACTCCTTGCATCATGCTCACAGATGTTGTTGACATGTTCCAAATATCAAGACAATCATATTTATTAATTTGAAATCAACTTTTACAAACAATCATGTCATAATCCATAGTCATTAGACATAATTCTACAACTATCAACTACATTCAAGTACATATCAACTTTCTCAATACATACATGTTAGTACAATCATCTTAAAACAAAATCATTTGAACACATACTCATATTAAGCATTTCATCAAACATTGATACCATGTTAAATAAAACAACTAGATGACATAATCAACAGTCAAGCACCAAATATATGACATAAGAAACTAATACCTTAATGTATCTTAGGGGAGGTGATATTGTTTCCATAATCAATCTAGTTAGCACGATATAAATTTACAACACATCAGCTCAAGCACTCATAAGATCATGATATCCATAACAATATCTAACTAACATGTTCACAACGTAAACTCATATACATAGGCAGAGTCAATCTAGATTAGTATGACACCATCTCACAAATATGTCAGTTCATACTTGAATATCGCAACCATAACCATCTTCATAGGTCAAACCAGGTTAACACAATACATATAACATCAAGATCTTCAAGGAAATGAACATAACCATCACTCATATGACCAATCCAACTTACAACATCAAGATCTCAATGAAATAACTCTAATCATCGAGTTAATAACATATAACAACAATAATCTCTATATCATGCTCATCAACAACATATAGCATAATCATCTGATTATCTAATATAACACAACAATAGCAATGCATACAACTACATGTTACTATCATTCTTGACTATCCAACAAATGTGCATATAACTACACTAATCATCTAACATTTATCATGAATGTAACCATAACATCAAAAGACATGTACATAACCCTAATGTGTATAACCCTAATGCATATAATAATCCTTAACTTACACACCTGCATGCCAAACTGATGAGCCCCAGAAATGGGTAACTATATGGGCTCATTTTGCCTCTTATTTCGACTTAGTCCACCATTCTCATTAGTTTGTTGCATGTTTTTTAATATATTTATGCTAATAGAGTGAATTGGGTTAGTCACTTTTCCATGTAGTCTAATGAGTGTTTATTGCCAATTTTTTGGACAATTTTGGACAAAGATAAGGAATTTATGAGCAAATGGTAGCCAAACTCAAGGAAAATAGGGAAGAGGACTTGTAGGGAGGATGTCTCCTTCATTAATGACCCCTTTCCTTGAATCCTCCATCAGCAGCTTGGAGCACAAAGGTCCACAGTGATGATTCCAAGGTGCAGCCGAGCAAGTCAAGTAGGACTACTGTTTATCTTCAGTTCTAAGAAGCCGAGTTCCTTGATTTTAGGGGGACTGTTGGGAGTCCCCATTTGTATAAATAAGAAGGCTTTAAGCCTCAGTAGATTAGCCAGTTGTTAGTATATTTTTACACTTTTGTGCAGTACATTGGTCAGCTTATTTTCGAGTTATTTTTGAAGACAATTTATGTGATGTAACCACTATTTCTTGGATCAATGAAGATGAAATAGTTTTTGAGCTAGCACTGATCTCTTTAAAAGGGCTGAAGCTCTTGGTTTAGGGCCCAAACCAAGCTTCCCAACACCTCCTTTGTGTATTTATATGTTTTCTTGCTTCCATTCATGAGTTAATTTCTGTTGCATAGATTCATCTTACTTTGTTAAGTTAGGTTGCTTTCGATAATTAACATAGTTGTTTTTGTATTATTTGAGCAAGCAGGTTGTTTCAGTGACAAAATAAGATTCAAAAAGGCCACAACAAGCCCTGATCTCCTTTCTCCCTTCTTGGGACTATGATTTGAGGTCAAGGCACTACTGCTGCCACTAAAAACACAACTTTTGCTCTTTCATGCAACTGCTAGTGTGATAACTTGATTTGGAAAAGTTGATAGTAGATTAGATTCACATGCTTAGATCATCTCCTATTAATTTTCCATAGTTATCTTGCATGATTTTCTGTTCATCAGGTACTGTTCAACGCTTTTCTATTTTTAGGTTAGAAATTAGGTTAAGCTAGACAAAACTCTGTTTTTAGTTATTTCTTTGGTCAAGTTTTGATAAGTGAATATGCAGATCTCTTGAAGGAAAGCTCAGATCACCATCCCTCAATGAAAAAACTAGCACTAGCCCACTTCTCCTAGATTTCCCAACTCATTCACAACATTTCGCTAATCTGCCCTAATTTCTGCATTTTCTTCCATAAAGCTACTTTCTTGCCATTTGAGCAAATCCAACCATCACGTTCATCCATGATCTTCGTTGACAAGATTTAGACACCTCAACACCTTCATCCAACCTTCATTCCCCCTTTCCCATCATTCTTCCACCTTCAAAACCCTAAAAACAACTTTCAGCCTCCTCTTATAGAACCTCCTATAGATCCCCTGCAGCCTCCTGTAGAATTTCCTGTGAGTGATTTTTCGAAGTCTGATCGCAATGGAAGCCTTCAGAAGGGTACTAGGGGCTTCTTAGGACCTCTTCACACCTTCCTCACCTTCTACAGAAGCCAACCCCATTTTCCTTTGCCAGCAAACCTTTGCACAATCATAACCAGATAAATCAGAAGCATAATAATTTCACATAAAAACACTCAAAAGTAGAAAAAGATGATTTCTTCTCATTTATTTTCAGAAGTAGCTTGAATAAATGCAATTTACCCTTTCAGTAGTCAATGGCCCCCATTTCAGCAGTTTCCATCTCTTTTCTTACAAAAGTAGGGTTAGTGGGTAAGCTAGGGTTTGTTAGGGCTTGCTAGGGTTTGCGTTTCATTTCAGTTTTCATTCTCTTTCTACAAGTAGAATAACCCCTATAGAGTTAGTTTCCTTCCATCATTGTTAAATCTTCTTCTGAGAACTCATAGAAATTGGCTTAAACTCCTAGCAGACTTGCGCCAGCTGATCAAGTGACAGCCTGCAGTAAGAGCTAGTACTTGTGCATACAACACCGTCACTTCCAAGTTTGTTATGAATTACCGGGTTGATAAAAGTAAATAAGGAAGCCCCAGGAGTTGTAGCATTATTGCTACAATACTGGAGCCCACCACAAACATACACTACCTATATGACGATCTGCTCTTATCCCAAAGTCTATTTCTACAACCTCATTATGACGATCTACATCCCTTGCTCTATCTCAACTAGCTCATTAGCATCATAACAACCAATAGCATCGTGATGACCTAAATTGCATACAATGACTTCACAAGGCATGTTTGACCTACTATTCATGCATACTATAACTAAGGCCATACATGCATAACAGCTATATATAGACATATAACACATGAATACCAAACTATACACACATCATTCTACCTAGAATCCAGTCATCAATGCATGACCATATCAAGTACACAAAACATGACCTCATGCATGACAACAACCATTATTCCATTGTATGCATTGCTAAGTGCAACTAACAGTATGCATAAGCAATGCCAAATCAACTACACCTATGCATAAATGCATGTAGTCGAACATAAGCAATCAATTCTTGTAATCAACCTACAAGATTGATACATGTAATCAAAATATTAAAAAATGTAACCTAACATACACGGATATAAGTAGGTATCATGAAATCAACATGTAAGCAACATATAATTCATACACAGTGAGTCATATGTTCCAAAAATCAAGACATTGTGTCTATTAATTTGAAATCAACATTGACCAATACTAACAACCTATAAGCATACCCCCTTATGATCCATGGTCCACACTAAGGTAGAAGGAGGAAACTACTATAATGGCCCGATCTCTAATGTCCAATTATGGAAATGGGATCTCCAAAGCTCTACTAAATTTAACCACACTTGAAAATAATTTGATTTTCATTTCTCATTCATTTTGTATGATATTAAGTCAAAAAATTTCACTTATTCCACTTGTAACATAATAACTAAAAACATGCCACTTTTCCATTTCCTTACATGCAACTTTTCAAATTCCTTGCATGCAACCTTTCAAATTCCCTACACACAACTCTTCAATTATTTGCATGCAAATAGGCATAGATCAACTACATCCATATTATCACACTAAAATAATATCCTATCCAAAAAATTAACATTTTCCTCAAACAATTACCATAATTTTATATTTTCTTCAAACAACTACTATACTATTACATTTGCATGTAAGCATTTCTCCAAACACTTTACATGCAAACTAATATAGAAAACTATTTGCATACAAGTAAGCATATATCAACTACAACAATCCTATCACACATCAATATTATCCCCAACCACAAAAAACATACTCATTGGGGCATTTTATCAAATAGTTTGTATGCAATTAATCATTGAACCATTTAAGCATTTCATCAAACGCTTTGCATGCAAACTAATATAGCGAATGATTCAATGAATATATTATAAAATGTAGTTGCACAAGTTATGGAAATTGAACCATATGATTAGTGTTATTTTCCCTCACTATGGTTCAAGTTTCAACTTTTGAGATTTCATAGATGAAAAGTTATAACAAAATACCAACATACTCATATTTGGTTCACAATTCTAGGAGTATCCAAAAATATCGATTTCCACTAGTGATATCTCCTAAAATATAGCGAATAAATGTATGAAATTTTTATCACAATATAAGTGGTATTTCCTCTCATTGTGGAAAAAATTTCAACTCCTGAGAGTGCCCAGAAGAGAAGTTATAACGAAAATGACAGCGTGACCTATTTGAGGCATGATTTTAGGAACATTAAGAAGGCTCTACTCCCTCTACTCATATATCCTAAAATATTGCGACCCAATATATGAAATTTCTACCACGTAATTAGTGGTATGTCACCTCAATGTGGACAAATTTCCAACCTCTAAAATCCTACAGAAGATGAGTTACTGCAGAAATGACAACGTGACCTGTTTAAAGGTGCATTCAGGAAGGTCATCTTCCTTAGATCATAATTCCTAAAGTATTGTGAATCAATATCTAAAAGTTTTACCACATTATCATTGGGATTTACCTTCAACATGGACAAAGTTTCAAATTCTAATATCCCACAGAAGAAAAGTTATAACAGACATGACATAAAGGTCTAAAATTTAACCTTTGTTCTTCATGTTACCTATGATAGAGTCCGTCCAGTTCAAGTGTTTGAACCATGCTCTAATACCACTCTGTAACACCCTGTTGTGGCCACCAACAACCCCCTTCTTATTTAGTGTTGTTACTAATACTAAATAAGTGGGGACCCTTAGTCAAAAAATTTAAAAAATGAATTAGTGCTTGTAATTCCTTTTTAATAAAACTTACCATCATAAACTTAGGAAAATACCTTTGAAAAATCCTAAAAAGTCTAAGTTTCATGATGAGGAAAGACAAAATCACTCCTTAAGGAATATCACATCGTGAAAAGGATAATAGGACGCCTCCTTACTACCCAAACTCTAATATTGCGAGATTGCGATGCGAGATCACATATTAAAAAACATATATATCGCATCGCATGCCCTAAAACGCACTTACACTGGAAAATCACAAAAAACGCCGATATGCGATGGTGCATATCGCAAAATCACATTTCTCATAAAATACACCAACATGAAATAATATTGCGATATTACGACCAAGCGATATTGCGACCAGGCAATCTTGTCATAAAGCGCTAAAGCGACCTTGCGACAAAGCAGTACAATGATATTGTGATAATACGATGCAGCGATCTGTGATGTTGTGAAGCAAATCGCAAAATTGCTCCATCGAAAAAACTTTTGGCTCACTATTCGAGAAAGCTTTTTCGATAAAACAAGAACTGGTTATGCATTTTAATGCTAATTAATGAGTTAAGTTGCCAATTGTTAATGAAATATGGTTTTGTATTTATCAAGGTGCCAGTTCATGTAAGGTGATATAATTTTACAGGTTCACAAGGTTCTTCTGAGGCATCAGTTACATATTTAGCCTGTTCGTTCCTACACCAAAAAGCGGCAAGGCCCAAAATTCCCCCCACACAGATATGGTGAAATGGGTACTGGACAGCACTAACATCGAAAACGGACAGTTTAGGACTCAGGGTCAAGAATTTAAGGAATCATTATTTTCACAAAATTTCAAATTTACATCCGCTAAAAGAAAGCACACAAGAGGCGAAAATTGCACCAAGGAAGCCCAGATCAAGAAACGGAGGCAGTTTCCGATGCGTGATTAGCGCCTTGCACTAATCGCGCATTGTTGGGTAAAACTTCTTGAAATGGAAAGCTTCTCACTGCTCAGCTACCTGTAAGCCCTAGAAATTCAGAAAAAGTATGTTAAAGATAAAAGGTAAGTTTTGAATCCAAAAATCAGCAGTAATGGTCAGAAATATCCTCAAAATATTTAGTGAAACCACACAACCAGTATATGATTATCTAAAATACATCATTAATTCTGCCGGAAAGATGGCGACAAATCTTGCTGTTTCCGTTTTTGTAGCAGAGTTAAAGGTTGAATTCGGCCAACCGACTCTTCTCAAGCAAATGCTAAATACTTGCGATTCTAAGGAGCAGATACATTAATAGTTAGGTATTAAATTTAATTTTAGAAATAGTTTTGCTTTATTTTTGCCTAGAGAAAGGATGGTCATTTAAACCGAATCCTATTTTTGTAAATAGTTATTTTTAGATGTAGTTAGTAGTATTTAAACCCTTCTCATGCATTTAGAGAAGGGTCCAGAAATTTATCAAAAACTTGTCCTCAGGACATGCACTTTTGCACCCTCCGAGGAGGTTTTGATGAATGAATGGAACATGATTTATTGATTTTTTCATTTGATATCTGCTACTGATGTTGCACTTCTGTACTCTTAGTGGATGTTGGATTAAGAAGAAATAAATTGTTATCGCTTGAAGTTCATGAGTAGAACTAGTTATAAATGGTACTTCTATCTCTTAACTGTTTCTATCTTCTATGTTAAAGTGATATTCAAGTTCAGTTGTTTATATATTAATGCATGAATGCCTAAGTTATCATTTGGCACTTTTGTACGGTGATAGCTATTTATTTATGCTTAATGTGTGAATAGCTTATTATGAAATATATTTTTCACTACTGTTCCATCTAACTTTTTATGCGAAGTGGTTCATATATATTGAATTCTTTTCTTATAACAGTTGAATAACATTTATTACCGATTGTTATTTGAAACCATTTTAGATCACAAAACAGAGGAATCACACCCCGGGTTAGTATAGACTTAGATATTCCTGTTTATTAGAATACAATTGCATGTCATTAGATTAAAGTTAGAATTAGAGCATCTTAATTAGGAACAATTAGATCAGAAATATCAAATTCTACACACACACACACTCAAAAATTGGGAAACTGGTCCCATATCCCCAGTCGGACCCGCTATACCAAACAAAAAAGGACCTGCCAACCAAGGTCCGGACCGAGCGGGTATCCCCCTTGTTGCTGACACGATTTTCGGGGCTTCAACATATTTGGGGCTAGAAGGAGGGCCCCGAACTATGAATGGCAAGTAAGTCCAAATCTAAATACCATTATGAGAGTAAATCGCCCTCACCATCTCCCCCGACTTCTCCATTGCATTTAGAATCTTTAAATCCATAGCCATAAGTCGTAGGATCAACTGCTGCTACTACAAACCTTAACATTTCAGAAAAATCTACTATTGAACCTCCTGAAGTTGAATCTCTCATTCAAAAACTTCAGCGATTTTCTATATCCCCTCAAATATCTGATAAATCTCAAGGCAGCGTGACTTCGCAATATAACCCTGCTCATCCTCTAACCAAATTAAAGAGCAAAAAGTTTGGTGTTCAGCCAAATGAGTTACCTCTACCCACTAGGAAGAGAGCAAGGAAATCACCTAAAGGGTCCGATAGCAAGACTCTTTCACCCTCATCATCCATTTCAACCTGTTCACTGTGAAGTCAACCATCCACTCCTCCACTTCAGATCATTGTCCACCAATCTACTGGCACTCCTACATCTCCTTCTTAATCATCCAGAGTCATAATATCCTCATCTTCTCAACCTCAGGGATCATATTCTGCACTTCCCTCCATTAGTGGATCAACGATGGCCCAATCTCCATGGAATAATCTAGGGGCAGTCTTAATGACTGCACCTTTGAGTCAACTACCACCCCATCCTGAAAAATGGCTGCCTAAGTTTAATCCTGAAGTAGGCATGCTAGCGGAAGAACATATTAATAACTTCATGCTATCCATAAATATTAATGGAGTTACCAACGAAGACCCTGTCGTTCGACTTTTTCCTTATACTCTTCATGGAACAGTCAGATCATGGTATTTTTCATTACCATCGGGATCTATCACTAGTTGGGATATCTTGCAAAAACAATTCCTCAACAAGTTCGGTGATGATAGGTCTACAGCGACACTAATCAATGACCTGTCAAATCTTAGGGCCGAGTCAAAAGAACCCATCAAAGATTTCAATTCACGTTTCAATAAATTGTTAAACAAAATTCCTACTGCTTCCAAGCCTAGCGAAGAAGTGAGAAGTGAATGGTACATCACTGCTTTACCATCAAACATAGCAATCTTCGTAGACACGGCTAATAAGACAACTTTAGCCGAAAATATGAAAGAAGCAATAGCAGTAGAGAAACGTATAATAGCCCTAGAAAAGAAATCCACGATAGAGGAATGGAAATCCAAGAAGGTTACTTTCAAAGAAGATCCCAAGAAAAAAAATCGAAAGATCCATTCGATTTAGAAGGATTGCAAAAAGTTTTGAAGACTATGTCTAACGAGATGGTCGATATTAAGAAACAAGTGGCAGAAACTTCTTCAAAAAAACCCTACAGAGCTTTTAAGAGAAACCCTTCAACTGATTCAAAGCCCCCAATGCTATTACAAGTGCTGAGTCCGAAGAAGAAGAAGAGGAAATCGCTACTGATGGGCAAATCGATGAAGAAGAAGTTGTAGAGTTACAAGGAATGTGGGATTTCATCCTCCCACAAGAAGAAGATCAAGAAGCATCCCCAATTAGTACACGAAGTAGAAATCAGCTTGATCCTCCTCAAACTATCCCTAAGCCAAAGAGCGCAAGCTCGGCGACGAAGGATAAAGTCGCAACCAAGAAATTGACACCTAAAGCGACTCAAACCAACCCAGTCCAAACAGATTCATCTACTCCATCTAAAATGTTGATTGTTTCGGATGAAATGGAGTAAAATATTATAGAATATATGAAAAAGACTAGGGCCAACATCACTCTTTACGAATTGAGCAAGTTAAAACACCAGCAAAAGATACTGTTGAAAGAATCACATGCTGTGCCAGCTGCACCTTTTCCTGCCGCTGTAATTTCTCAAGCTTCCCATGAAATGGGAAGACCTCCGAATAATGCGATCAACAAGGTTAATCCAAATGACATCGTGTTACTTGGAGGAAGATCGAGATCTCACGCTCCCCCGTTTCTTCTTACTTATAAAAATTTTCAATAAAAATGTGCATAATTGCTTAGTGGATTCGGGAGCTTCATCGAACATTTTACCAAAATCAATATGTACAAAATTGAACATTCAACCACAAAAATCTGTTGTGCGCATAGTCCAGCTAGATCGATCACAAGTCGAAGTAATTGGCGAATTGAATCAGGTTACCATAAGGCTGTCATCCAACCCAAAGGTATGTCAAGTTTTTGACATTTTAGTTGCTGATATTCCAGAATCTTATGGCTTAATTCTTAACAGGGATTGGTCAGAAAAACTTCATGGATACTTCGCAACTGACTGGTCGCACATGTGGCTGCCCTACAATGGTAAAACAAATCAAATAAAAGTTGAACGAGAATGACATCAGAAATACATAGTACCGGAGCTATAGGGGGAGAATGAACTGGTAGCATATAATAATAGCATTATCAGCAATTACTCAGGAGATTCTTTCCTAGGAAATTTCAATGCTCATATGTCACCTTACTTAGAACATTCTGTTTTATCTCAAGTCGAAATTTTTTCTCAAACAGATAGTTCTAAATGTATTAATTTTTTAGATAGTTCTGTAAATAAATCTTTGTTTTGGAAACTATTTTTTGATGGTTCCAAATCTAACGAAGGAGCAGGAGCAAGATACGTGCTAGTTAGTCTAGAAGGAGATAAAACCATGTTAACTTGTAGACTCGAATTTGATTACACCAACAATACAACAGAATATGAAGCTTTAGTCCAAGGGTTGTACAAAGCAATCAGATTAGACGTCAAATACCTTCAAGTTTTCGGAGACTCTGAAATTGTAGTCAGACAGGTACGTAATACTATACATTGCTTATCAGGTCATTTAAAACATTATCAATCTTTAGTTCAAGATCTGAAGGAGCACTTTATAGCATTTAATATTTCATCAATTCCCAGACTCCAGAATACAAATGCAGACCTTTTAGCTAACGTAGCTTCTAAACTTATCCCTTCAGAAGATTTTAGTCCTGATAGATTTTTAGTGGAATTAATCTTTAGACCTTCTATTCTTGATAACATCACAAATTGGAGAATATTCAAAGACGATCCTGATATCGTGAGTTTTCTTACATCTGAAGGATCCTATACCAATCAAATAATTGACGAAGACCAACATGACCGACAATTGCAACAAGATAGCACTAACAATGCTATACCTAAGTCGGTAGTCAAACTAGAAGACCTTTATGGTTTGAAAGATCAGTTTAAAAGATGTACCAATTCGAAACTCCAAAGTTCAACTCTGAATTATGAATTAGTAAATCTAGGGACTAATACCAAACCCCATAATATCAACCTAGGCCTTGGCCTAGCTCCTGAAGAAAAAATAGTATACATTCGTCTTTTAAGACAATACAAAAGTGTTTTTGCTTGGAACTATGATGAACTTAAAACATATGGCACTTCCATCATCCAACATACTATTCCAATGATTGACAATGAAAAACCAGTTCAACAAAAGTTGAGAAAAATCCATCCCAATCTAGAAAACCAGATCAAATCTAAACTCAACAAGCTATTGAAAGCCAAAATAATCTTTCCCGTTCGACATTCCAAATGGGTCTCCAATATGGTTCCCGTTAGATAGGAAAAACAGAGATATTAGAATCTGTATTGAATTTTGAAATATTAATAAAGCCTGTCAAAAGGATAATTTTCCTTTGCCTCCTATGGAACAAATATTGCAGGCAGTTGCTCGGTCAGAATTAATGTCCTTTTTAGATGGATTTTCAGGATACAATCAAGTGTTGGTACATCCTGATGATCAATTAAAAACAACATTTAGAACCAAATGGGATACCTACGCATATCAAAAAATGCCTTTTGGCTTGATTAACGCTGGTGCCACATTTCGGAGAGCCATGGACATCGCATTCAAAGGTTTAGTTAATAAATCTATGGTAATCTATTTGGATGATATAACTGTCTATTCCAAGAAACGAATCAACCATCTTAGAGATTTAAAACAAATCTTCCAACACTGTCTGAGGTATGGAATTTCGCTTAACCCGAAAAAGTCCTTTTTTCGCATTAAGTGAAGGAAAACTTCTAGGCTTCATAGTGTCAAAATCTGGAATTCACATTGATCCTGACAGAATCAAAGAGATTTCCGCAATATCCCTACCTCACAACAAAAAATCCATGCAATCTTTCCTTGGTCAAATCAACTTTGTAAAGAGATTCGTTCCGGATTTTTCAAGAATTCTGTCTCCTTTACAAGCAATGATAAAAAGGAACTCAAACTTCAAATGGGGCCAAGACGAATATGAGGCATTCAATCTGATCAAACAAGCAATTATTAATGCTCCATCTTTAGCAACTCCAAATTTTTCAGAGCCTTTTATTTTATATACATTTGCATCTGACAGATCATATGCAGCGATACTCACTTAAGTTAATCAAGAAAAAGCAGAAGCTCCGATTTCTTTTTTCAGTTCAAATTTATAGGGGGCTGAATTAAATTTTTCAAATGTGGAGAAACAGGTGTATGTTGTTTTCAAAGCAATCAAATATTTCATACCCTTTTTACTCAAAACCCATACAAAAATCATTGTACCATTTCCAGCAGTAAGAAATCTTTTAGTACAAAAAGAGGTGGGTGAGAAAAGAGCCAATTGGGTTACTGCCTTATAGGAATATGATGTAGAAATCAAGCCATCAATTATTGTAAAAGGCCAAGGCTTTTGCAAAATGCTGGTTGGAGCATCACTTATATCTAAAATTCCATCTACAGAGATACAAATGTATGAGGTAAGCCTAAACGATATTGAGTCATTATATGCTAATGTCATTTATTATCTAAAGAATGGTTATGCTCCTTTACACCTCGATCATACCAAGAAAAGAGCTCTAAGGTTGAAAGCCAAACAATATCAGCTCCTGAATGTTGTTATTTTTAGAATAAATTATGATTCTGTTCTCCTTAGATGTCTTGAGAAATCTGAAGCTGAAAAAGTTTTGCAGGAACTCCATGATGGGCCAGCAGGTGGACACTATGCTGGAGATGCCACTGCACATAAAATCTTACGCGTAGGCTATTACTGGCCCACATTATTCAAAGACTCGCACAACTACGTGAGGAAATGTCAAGTCTGCCAAACCGCTGCTAGGAGACAAAAGAAACCATCCTTGCCACTACAGCCAGTCAACATTGAACAACCTTTCGATCAATGGGGATTGGACATAATAGGTGAGATCATTCCTCACTCTTCTAAGCAGCATAAATATATCCTTACCGCAACAAATTGCTTTACTAAATGGGTAGAAGCAGTTCCACTGAAGACGACTAATGCTGAACATATCATTGAGTTCATAGATCAATTTATAATCACCAGATTTGGGTTGCCCTCCCCTTTGATGTTTGATAATGCATCATACTTTTCTGGGAATGCAATGACTGAATTTGCACTCAAAAGAGGTTTCAAACTTAAATATTCTGCCAATTATTACCCACAGGGAAATGGGTTAGCTGAATCTACAAATAAAAACCTAATCAGGATTATCAAACGAACAGTTGACAAAAATCATAAAAATTGGCATGTCTTTAATATATGCTTTATGGGCAAATCGAATAATGCAAAAAGCCTCCATCGACACTTCTCCATTCAATTTAGTTTATGGAAAATAAGTGGTTCTCCCAACTCATTTAGAAATCCCCTCTTTGTCTTTAGTTCAATATATTGATGAAGTATCAACTTCCTCCTTACAACTGAGGCAAATGGAAATAATTAAGTTAGAATAACAACGAGAACAGGCCAAAAGAACTCACGCTCATCATCAAGCATTAGTAAAATCCTCTTTTGATTCAAACATGATGACCAGAAAAGATTTTCAGATGGGAGATCTAGTTTTAAAATGGGACAAGGCCCATGAGGAAAAGGGGAAACATACAAAATTTCAACGAATGTGGCTTGGTCCTTTTTAGATTGTAGAAGTCATAGGTCCGTCCACTTTTTTGTTGCAGGATTTAATAGGGAAAAGAGATTCTTTACCTGTTAATGGCCAAATCCTTAAAAAATATTTTCCTTAGAAGATCATTCTTCTATTTTGTAAATTAGTTTTTATTTTTATTTTTAATTTTTAATTTTTTTATAATAAAACCAGTTGTGAATGGTTACATTAGGGATTTACAAAAAAGACACCAATTCTCTTTTATATTTTGATCTTTTGCTTGTATAATTAGCAAATCTTTTGGCAAGTTTATCTTTATTATTGAAAGATATAGTTAAAGACTCTAGCCTAGATATGATACTAGTTTCAACTTCATAAAATTTGATGAAAACAACCTTTAGTTAAAGACTCTAGCCTAGATATGATACTAGTTTCAACTTCATAAAATTTGATGAAAACAACCTTTAGTGAGAAATTGTTTTATATCAGTGCAATGAAAGGTATCAATAACAAAATAAAGATTCTTTGTAGAACAACTTTTTCCAAAAACTCTACTATTGTCGTTTAGAGCTATCTTAAGGAAACAATGACTTCCTCCCTACTAAAGAAATCACAACTTTCAGAGGAACAATCCAAGGATACACTTTATCTTAAAGAGTGAGAGGTCTCATCACAAGTCGACTTATCATAATCACATATATTATAACTTGCTGACTTTGCCAATACTGCATACCACAACAGGGAAATGACTCAATATTGTTGCAATCAAAAGGCAAGGGGTCTCATCACAAGCTAGCTTGTTCGCAAAGTTATAAATCAAGTGAATGACTGTGTCACAAATTGGCTATCAAACCAAGACATTGTTCTTTAAGAGTAAAAGAAAATCAAAGCAATAAGTGTGGATGTGGATTCTTCTTTGGAAATTGTAGGTTTCTTTAAGTAGGATACAGGATCATTGCTGGGTAACAGGTAACCCTATCAAGGCTATAAATGCCTGCTGGCAATAGAGGCTCTACCTATGACAAATGGGCATATTTAAAACTGGTTTACAGAGAAGACTTTATTTTATCTTTACAAACCAAGTAATGACTGATGTAAATACAAGGACTAGCTTGAGGAAGCAAATAATCAAAGTTGAAAATAGTTGAAACAAAATATCATTGAGAGGTTAAAGCATAATGTACTTCATATTTCTATAATAAAGTTTAACTTTCTGGAAATTTTTTTGTTTTGGAAGTTTAGAAAATTCAAAAGAAAGACAGAGATAACTGGTTCTTCCAAGTGAATCGCCAATTGTTGTGGCCACCAACAACCCCCTTCTTATTTAGTGTTGTTACTAATACTAAATAAGTGGGGACCCTTAGTCAAAAAATTTAAAAAATGAATTAGTGCTTGTAATTCCTTTTTAATAAAACTTACCATCATAAACTTAGGAAAATACCTTTGAAAAATTCTAAAAAGTCTAAGTTTCATGATGAGGAAAGACAAAATCACTCCTTAAGGAATATCACATTGCGAAAAGGATAATAGGACGCCTCCTTACTACCCAAACTCTAAGATTGCGAGATTGCGATGCGAGATCACATATTAAAAAACATATATATTGCATCGCATGCCCTAAAACGCACTTACACTGGAAAATCGCAGAAAACACCGATATGAGATGGCGCATATCACAAAATCGCATTTCGCATAAAACACACCAACATGAAATAATATTGTGATATTGTGACCAAGCGATGTTGTGACCAGGTAATTTTGCGATAAAGCGCTAAAGCAACCATGCGAGAGAGCAGTACAATGATATTGTGATAATGCGATGCAACGATCTGCGATGTTGCGAAGCAAATCGCAAAATCGCTCCATCGCAAAATCTTTTGTCTCATTATTCGAGAAAGCTTTTTCAATAAAACGAGAACTGGTTATGCGCTTTAATGCTAATTAATGAGTTAAATTGCCAGTTGTTAATAAATATGGTTTTGTATTTATCAAGGTGCTAGTTCACGTAAGGTGATATACTTTTGTAGGTCTTCGACATTTAAAGCTTTCACGTCATTATTCCTTATCATTACTCTCACCTCACTTGTAAACTGCAGGAACGAGGAACAAAGGGTTATACAAAGTAGTATACAAGAATCTATGGGGAAGAAAGGCAAGGCTCCGATGTTTGGAGACAAAGAAGTAGCACCCTTATACACAGATACCGCATGCAGCAGAGATGCGGGGATTTCCACTTGGGAAGACATGTATAAGTTACTTAAGGAAGAGAATCCTAAGTTAATGGAGGTTACGACTACTGTAGGTTCATAAGGTTCTTCTGAGGTATCAGTTACAAATTTAGCCTGTTCGTTCCTACACCAGAAAGCGGCAAGGCCCAAAATCCCCCCTACACAGATATGGTGAAATGGGTACTGGACAATGCTAACATCAAAAACAGACAGTTTAGGACTTAGGGTCAAGAATTTAAGGAATCAATATTTTCACAAAATTTCAAATTTACATCCGCTAAAAGAAAGCACACAAGAGGCGAAAATTGCACCAAGGAAGCCCGGATAAAGAAACAGAGGCAGTTTCCGATGACACTAATCATGCATCGCTGGGTAAAACTTCTCGAAATGGAAAGCTTCTAACTGCTCACCTACCTGTAAGTCCCAGAAATTTGGAAAAAGTATGTTAAAGATAAAGGTAAATTTTGAATCCGAAAATCAGCGATAATGGTCAAAAATATTCTCAAACTATTTAGTGAAACCACACAGCGAGTATATGATTCTCTCAAATACATCATTAATTCTGTTGGAAAGATGGCGACAGCTCTTGCTGATTCCGTTTTTGCAGCACAGTTAAAGGCTGAAGTTGGCCAACTGACTCTTCTCAAGCAAATGCTAAATACTTGTGATTCTAAGGAGCAGTTACAGAAATAGTTAGATATTAGATTTAATTTTAGAAATAGTTTTGCTTTATTTTTGCCTAGAGAAAGGACGGTCATTTAAACCGAATCCTATAGTTTTGTAAATAGTTATTTTTAGATGTAGTTAGTAGTATTTAAACCCTTCTCATGCATTTAGAGAAGGGTCCAGAAATTTATCAAAAACTTGTCCTCAGAACATGCACTTTTGCACCCTCCGAGGAGTTTTTGATGAATGAATGGAACATGATTTATTGATTTTTGCATTTGATATCTGCTATTGATGTTGCACTTCTGTAC
>APFE031282516.1:0-28128 GCA_000404065.3 Pinus taeda | reverse complement strand
CCAAATTCAGCCTCCAATATGCCCTACACCCTCCAAACTGCTCAAGGAATACAGGCTACAAGTAACACCAATGATATCCTCCTCCAAGCTCCGAAAATGCAGCAATCACCTCTACAAATATTTCCCTTAACTTCCACGGCAAATTTTAGCCTCAAAGACTGATACTCTACACTATTAACTGAAAAGGAACTGCGAGAAACCTCGTCTCCGGTGCTTAGAAAATGTTGAAACTTTATAAATGGGTCCTTGTCAAAAACCCATAAAAACCCAGAAATGATTTGGCCGTATTTTGACCTCCCAAATTTGGCCTCCAATAAGCCCTACGCCCTCCAAACTGCTCAGGGGATACAGCCTGCGAGTAACACCAAAAAAATCCTCCTCCAAGCTCCGAAAATGCAGTAATCACCTCTCCAAATATTTTCCTTAACTTCCACAGTAAATTTTAGCCTCAAAGGCTAATAATCTACCCTCCCACTTGAGCACCCAGTGCTGCCTTTGCGTTGGCCCAAGAAGTGCGAAAGTCACCCTACAAGGTAGCACACTCCTCCAGCTCCAAAACTCTCCCAAATGCCAATAATCCTCTTATACCTCCTCTCCGGAAAATCTCTCACCCAAACTCCACTGCAAGACACCACAAGCAAACTCGGCCTCCTCTTCACTACGTCCCACAGTAATACGCACCACCTAGAGATGAATGCAATTTCTGAAATCACAATGAGATCCTCTTCCTAAAGAAATGAAGAAAAACCTTCCTAGGGTGGCACTCGAAGTCCCTCGAAGAAAGGGTGAGCTCTTGGCTTGAAGAACTCGCGCTGAACAGTGAGTGACTTGGCTAAGTAGCTCAAGCAACCAAAGAGAAATCGATATGCCAAAAAGATCAACGAGATGAGGAGAGCTGCCTTCCTTATATAGATTTTGTGGAACACTTTTCCCTCCAATTCTCCCTCCATCGTGGGCCCTCACTTAACCATATCCATGCAAAATTTAACCACAACCAAAATAACTTTTCCTAAGTCTAATCTCCTAATAAAATCGAATGGTACCCACTAATTCCAAAATTGGCCCCATAATATAAAAATTAATCTTGTTCCAAAATAATTTAGGAAGGGACATGACATTATACCAATAGCAGCGGTTCAAAGCTTTTAGGTTAACTAGAGCTTCTTTTAAACAAAAAACTAATATAAGTGGGTTGGCTATGCCGAAACTTTACATGTTGTAGCATGGCTAAACAAAAATGACTGCTAGAGATGTAAACAAAAAAATAGTAAATCATAATAGCTAATGGGAAAAAACTCCAGACATTTGCAGCTGTCGGTCACCATCCTCATCTGAGGAAAAGGAGATGTTGATCTCCTAGCAAGAATAGTTAGTTTCTGATCAATGTGATTGATTTTGTTGTTGACTATCTGCTCAGTCAGTGAGCACTCTCCCCATAAGAATTTTGGTATGCCAGTGAACATTGACTACTTACATGTACTAATAAAATCATGACTGAATAGAGATCCCTGTATCAGGGATCCATTCATGAGTGGTAGCATCAACATGGGGCTTGTAATGAAGCACCAGCAATGGTACACATCGAATTCCACCTATTCAATTTCTTGCAAAACCATCTTAAAACTTTATTATTATTATAAATTTGAATCTCCTAAAACTTTATTATCATTATTAGTATTACACTCACCTTCAGATAGAGAATGATTTCAAGTTTGTTCTCACCTAAGAGGGAAAACTAGTGGTGACATACCTTATGAGTAGTGGATATGTTAGTTATGGGGATACTTTAGTTATGTAAGATGGAGCTCAAAGCGAAAGAACACTTCATTCTCCTTGATCATATTTTTACATATTGGACAAATTGTAAAGAATAGATGTATGTTGCCCTTTTCATTAGAGATGATTTCGAGGGATTGGCTCTATAAGGCAGCTAAGGTTCGAAACTCGTGTATCAAAAAAAAATCCAACCATGTTAAGGGTTCGTATGGCCCAAAAAAAGTGTGATCCCCGGGTGATTTTGATAGCTTAGATGCCCCTAGGTCACAACTTCTTCAACCACAAGCTTATCTTGCAAATCATGAACATGCTACCAAACCAAGAAAAACAAAAGAAAAAGTTTAATTAATAGAAAGTAAAATTTTAGTCAACGGATCTTTGCTCGAGTTGTTTGGTGAACAATTCATTTCCTCATTTGTGTGGGTTCAAGTCTTTGGAACACTTCATTCTACTTGATCATACTTTTACATATTCAAGGACAAACTGTAAAGAATAGATGTATGTTGCCCTTTTCACTAGAAATGATTTCGAGGGTTGGCTCTATAAGGCAACCAAGGTTCGAAACTCGTGTATAAAAAAAAAATCCAACCATGTTAAGGGTTCGTATGGCCCAAAAAGAGTGTGATCCCCGAGTGATTTTGATAGCTTAGATGCCCCTAGGTCACAACTTCTTCAACCACAAGCTTATCTTGCAAATCATGAACATGCTACCAAACCAAGAAAAACAAAAGAAAAAGTTTAATTAATAGAAAGTAAAATTTTAGTCAAAGGATCTTTGCTCGAGTGGTTTGGTGAACAATTCATTTCCTCATTTGTGTGGGTTCAAGTCTTTGGAGACATATGCTGTAACTGGCCTTTTCAAAGTTACTGATTCTCCAAAAACCCCGAGCCCTAAACCAATTAAACACATTGATCGTGACCTAAGTAAATAATAAACCCAACCGACCAAAATCTAAGTTGATTGAACATGTTTGTGGCATTTATCAAATAGTTGTATATAGTGTAATAGTGGCAATTAATTTTTCAAAGTTACTGATTCTCCAAAAACCCTGAGTCCTAAACCAATTGAACCCAATTGAACACATTGATCGTGACCTAAAAAATAATAAACTCAACCCACCAAAATCTAAGTTGATTGAACATGTAATTCATGACCAAGTCCATTGTACACATCAAATAAAATAAATAAACCTAACACATCGAGCTTTCAACTCGTTGAACACATGGGTCATGACTAGGTCCTACCGCACACGGCAAATTAAATAAATAAACCCCATGCACAATGCATGCCACATAACATTAGAAGGTTGTTTTGGATGAATGAGATTCTAAGTTCAATCCCCAATTTCCACGACTCTAATGGAGGGAGGCAATGATACGATTCTAGATCTATATAGAAAAATGTGAAAAATGCGTCGAGAATGACAATGCAGCCATGGCTGAGAAAGCCAAAGACAAGGTTCAACAAAAATAAACAGGGAAAAAAGGAAATTAATGAAGAAAAAATGTGACCGTCAGGGCAATGTCGCTGGCAAACACGTAGATCAGTAACTAAATTACAATTTATTCATAGTTTATTCCGACACAAATAACACGTTCACAAATGGGAATCATTCCAGTTCTTCGCGCCGATGCTACAATTTAATCATAGTTTCGAAAATAAGAAGATGATGCTCCAGTTGATTCCGACATAAATAATCACATTACAAATGGAAATAGAAATTAACAAAAAACTATCAAATAATTTTGCATGGCCGTTCTTCAGATCGCGTTGTTATGAGACTAACAAAAACTATCAAATAAGTTTTCATTCCAGTTTTTCAGCCAGCATTATTAAGAATCAGTAATTGATGAGAGTAAATGACTCCAAGAGCAGTAAGAGTAAGTGTGAAACAAGGTAATCTGCAACAAAAATAACCAAAATGTGTTGTACTCCCTTTATTATATATAATTATCACAAACCCAACTCTAATTTACATGAATATACTTTATTTAAAGTGGGACAAGAAGCACCCTAACATTATCACAAACCCAACTCTAATTTACATGAATATACTTTATTTAAAGTGGGACAAGAAGCACCCTAACATGGATCATAGGTTATTTATTTTATCTAATTTGTTTGTCCAAAGCCTCTTTTGAATTTATATTTCATTATGATTGATTTAAAAAGTATTCACAAATTAACTCAATCCCCAGGGTAAATGGAAGAAATTTAAAATAACTTTTATATTTTTAAACCACAAATAAATGCAATCCTACTACATAGGCAAGCAAGAAGATATTGAGTAGCATCTGCACAGTACCTTAAAAGCATTGCTCCATAACAATAATGCTCATTCCTTCCTGTGCGGTAGTGTTTACTCTGCCTTTGCACTCAGTGCTCTATCCTCTATATATGCTAGCAGACATAGTAGAAAATGCTGGCAGCAAAAATAAATAAACACCATAACAATCTGTAAATAAAAATTACTTACAAATCAATTTAAAGAAATCAAATGGCAATAGCACTACAAATAAACACAAACAAGGAGGTGTTGGGAAGTAGCTAGTGTACCCTCAATATCTTGTAGAATATTATTCCGGCCTTTGCACACATTGCTTTGCAAGTTCTCTATGTAGTCGAAGAAAAGCTGGAAACAACAAATTGATAAACAAAGAAACATCATTAACTCAAAAAGTCCAGAAATAATTAAGGTTACTAAAACGAAAACTAGAAAATTAGATATGCCAATTGCTGCTGATATAAAGAAATCAAATTTTCGTCACCTCATCCATCTAATCAGAAGAGGAATGGACATTGTGCCGGCCAGTTTGCTTCCGCTATCAAACGTTGCTGCTAGCATTGCCTCCTGTGAGGCAGTCTAGTTACGAAAGCTCTTCAGTGAGTTGTTTGGATTTACATTGGATACCACCGTGATCCTATGTGACAACCAGAGAGGAATTCGTTTATCAGAGAATCTCGTATTCCATGATCGCTCCGAGCATATCGATATCAGGTACCATTATATTCGTGACATGGTGCAGCAAGGAGCTATAAGGCTCCAACATATCGATACAGATGAACAGGTCGCCGACATTTTGACAAAGCCCCTAGGAAAGGTCAAATTTCTGACTTTCTGAGAACGACTTGGAGTCATTCAGAGACCCTCTTTTGAGGGTCAAGTATGATGTACTGAGCTCTGGGAGCTCCAGGGGGGCGCGGGGTACTTCTTGAAGCAACATATGACCACAGGGTAACTCACCATCCCCTGTTGGTGCACTTTGTACAAGGTAAAAGGTTCAACCTTCCCTTGACACCCCGTGGCGATTATGGAACAGGATGATTAGTTCTCCTGTGGGCCAGGATGATTCGTTCTCCATGGCAATTGTGGAACAGGATGATTCGTTCTCCTGTAGGCCAGGATGATTAGTTCTCCGTGGCATACACTGGACAGGATGATTCGTTCTCCTGTGGACAGGATGATTAGTTCTCCTATCGAGGCATCCTAACCATGCAGTTTGGGACTCATGGGAAGTACCTCTCATCTGATCAATGAGCAAGGAAATGAGGATAGGGACCATAGTAGTTCTATCAATGGGAGCATCGTTGTATCTACCGTACTCCCTATGCTAGGATGACCTCCATTGGTCTGGGATCAATGATATTAGTCTGGGACCAGTGAGAGTGGTACACCCTCTGAAACTGACTTCGAGTCAGTAAAGGACTGGTCTGGGACTAGTGAAAGTGGTACACACTCCAGACTGACTTCAGGTCAATGGAGGATGGTCTGAGACATCCTCGATCACTTCTTCTTCTTCATAGTTCGAGCAGAGCAGAACAAAACAAAGCAGAGCAGGGGTCAAGTTGTACAAGGAAATGCATTTGATGGATTAATAGTAGTGACGGTCAGACGAATTGCAAATGGAGTTCTCTCACCTGAGCCGAAATAGGTCATTCAAAGTCTTGGACTGGTGCACGACGAAGTCTTAGACTGATGTGCGGTGAAGTCTTGGACTGGTGCACGACGAAGTCTTGGAATGGTGCACGACGAAGTCTTGGACTGGTGCGCGACGAAGTCTTGGACTGATGCGCGACGAAGTCTTGGACTAGTGCACGGCGAAGTCTTGGACTGGTGCACGGTGAACGACTCACCGGTGGAGACTTGACAAGTTCGATCTAGGGTTTGCTGCCCTAGTTTAGGGCTGATCTAGGGTTTGCTGCTACTGATATAAATCAGATCTTTGTATTATTTCTCTCGGTGAGTTATTGAAGATAAAAGAAGATTTGAGCAAAGGGTTTCCCCATATTGGGGTTTGTCCCTGGCTAGCCGCCACATCTTGTGTCTCTTGTCTTTGCTTGTTTTCTGTTGATCATTTAAATGTTCTATCTGCACTTTACTTAATGTAAATGTGCGCGACGAAGTCTTGGACTAGTGCACGGCGAACTCTTGGACTGGTGCACAGTGAACGACTCATTGGTGGAGACTTGACGAGTTCGATCTAGGGTTTGCTTCCCTAGTTTAGCGTTGATCTAGGGTTTGCTGCTACTGATATAAATCAGATCTTTGTATTATTTCTCTCTGTTGAATTCTTGAAGATAAAAGAAGATTTGATCAAAGGGTTTCCCCATATTGGGGTTTTATCCCTGGCTAGCCGCCACATCTTGTGTCTTTTGTCTTGGCTTGTTTTTTGTTGATCATTTAAATGTTCTATATGCACTTTACTTAATGTACATGTGATTGCTAATCTGTGGATAATAAAAAGAAAGATAAGTAAACTGCTCTAAGCATAGAACATACCATAACTTAAAACTCTGCCTCGGAAAATTCTCACTCCAATAGTCTTACTTCTTTGTTGAATCACTTAGAGAAAGACACCCACGAAAATATAGCCCTCCTAGCTAGAACTGCGCAATCCCTCAAGGGATTTGAACTGTTGCTTGCTGCAACAAGTTGGCCCTCGCCTCGATGCTAGATCTGCGCTTCCTGTTTCACATCAACATCTTTGATACCGTGTGAAAATTCCTAGATCTAACAATCTCAAGAATCCTACTACAACCAGCTGAATCTACTTCACCTAGACTATAAATTACATTACAAACTTATTTCAGATTTCGTCTTGAAACATTGAAGTAAATTACTGAACCAGCCTACACCAAATTAAATAAGATTCTGAAACATAGAAACTGAACAAGGAAATACAAACACATAGGGCACCGCTATTTTTGGACAAATGTCCTCGGAAAAACCCAATGCGGGAAAACCGATGCAGCAACTCTGAGGGTTTTATTACTATGCAGGAGAAAATCTGAGTACAATCTAGGACGCTCAACTAGCAATCCAATATAGAGAGAATACTGGACAAAATATTGGTGAAATGATCTCACCCTGTCACTGGGAGAATTAGTGACTGATCCTGCTGAATTGGAAGCTCTGCGTCACCCTCTGCGTGTCCTCCGCGCAGAACTACGTCGCCCCTACTAGGTATTACGTTACCCCTCTTTTGAATCCTCTATTGGCTGAGAAAATCAATCTTCTGCCTCTCAGACTCACACCCTGGCTACTGGCAACTGAAACTCGACTTCCCCTCAAGGACCGCGTTGCCTCTGTGTTAACACTGCGTGGGCCAGTGTCAGTGTTTCTCTGGACGTCTTTTTTTCCCCCCTTTGCCTCATACTCTCCAGAAATTCCTTCTTCCGGATTCTCACTGCCCCTCTGCTGCAAGAAATCTCATCAATCGATTTTTCCTCCTGAGAAATTCTCACTTCAGAAAATCAATTTTCTTGATCTCTCAGTGTGTTTTCCAAATGACCCTCAAGCCAGTTCTTATATCTTTCTGTTGGACAACCAATGACCTAGATTAACTCCTAATCAAAGGCTCATATCGCTTTGACTTGATATCCGTGTTTTTCTAGAAGATTCACCCACGATTAGATTAATAGCCATTAATATTTTAATTTTCCTAAGTTTAGACTTAAGAACCCCATTAAAAATATTAATTATTTTAATAAAATTGTTTCTGGGTGGAATTTTCCAAAACGGTTTCTGGGTTCTTTGGAATGCATGTGCCCAAGCCTCCGTATAAAATTTGAGGCCTAGAGCACATCTGATGTTACCCCAAATCAACACAAGTCCCATCTATGTATGTCAGAAGATGGTTGCTCTGATGCTCTAAAGTGCACTCTAATGGTACCATTAGGGAATCCAATTGTTCCCCAATGTGAGTCAGTTTGGTCGTTGACTCATCACAGACCACTCTCATGCCCTCCAACTCCTCATTTGTTGTAGAATGGCCTCTCGTACTGTAGTGAACTTCTCTGTCAATGCTAGAAGGTCGGCCTGGAGCTGATGAAATTGCCATGGGTATCTATCACCTGTAGACTCAGTCATAACTTTGGATACCTCAACAACTATCGACATCTCATCCATGGGTGACTCCTCCTTGACAGATGGCTCTATGTGTGTAAGCTCTATCCTCTCCACTAAGGTGTCAACTGGGGTTATCAAAGAGGTCTCGAATAATGATAACTCCTGCGCCACACTGGGAAAATCAATGTGCTCCTCACCAACATGTGGACTCTCAACATCATTCTCAACCTCCTCCTGAGGCTCCTGATATCTAAATCCAGGTCTCCACCAGCAAAAGCGCCCATTGGTCTCACCCTCTAACTGTCCTTGTCCTGCCTGCTCCTTTTCAGGAGACCTGGTGCCCAAATTCTGTCGGCTTTCCCCACATGGTGTAGGTGGTTGTACTCCCACAACTTCTGCACCTCTAGTGTCTCTGTTGTAAGGACAAGGATGGATCTGGTCTGACACCTTCCTCAAGTGAGCCAACCTCTCATCATTCCAGCGGATTCCACCCCAGAATTCCTGCATACTAAATCTCCCTTGAGCCATTGGTGGTGTACGGTGTAACCCGTCACTGTGCGTACATGCCCAAATCTCCCATGATCTTACTGGTTACCCACAGCTAGGCCAAGATCATGCTCTGATACCACTATAATGTTACAAACTTAAACAAACAGTGATATGCAAAAGCAAAAATGATTTATATACGGAAAAAATTAAACAATCAGCAAATGCTCAATACACTCCAAAAATGAGAACCAGCTAAGCCATTTTATTAATGGAATGGAGCAAGTACAATAGTACGGAGAAATTCACCTAGGCTTTCCTCAAGGGAAAGCTTGATAGAACCCAGGTGATAAACAATAATCTCAAAGCTGGAAAATAATTGCTCCTCTAATGCTTTGCGCTCTCCCCAAAAACTACACTGTTGACTAAAAAGGAACTGCGAGAAACCTTGTCTCTGGTGCTTAGAAAATATTGAAACTTTATATCTAGGATCCTTGTCAACCCATAAAAACCTAGAAATGATTTGGCCATATTTGGACCTCCCAAATTCGGCCTCCAATATGCCCTACGCCCTCCAAACTGCTCAGGGGATACAGCCTGCAAATAACACCAACAAAATCCTCCTCCAAGCTCCAAAAATGCAGTAATCACCTCTCCAAATATTTTCCTTAACTTCCACAGTAAATTTCAGCCTTAAAGGCTAATTCTCTACCCTCCCACTTGAGCACCCAGTGCTGCCTTTGCGTTAGCCCAAGAAGTGCGAAAGTCACCCTACAAGGTAGCACACTCCTCCAGCTCCAAAACTCTCCCAAATGCCAATAATCCTCCTATACCTCCTCTCCGGAAAATCTCTCACCCAAACTGAACTGCAAGACACCACAAGCAAACTCGGCCTCCTCTTCACTACGTCCCACAGTAATACGCACCACCTAGAGATAAATGCAATTGCTGGAAATCAGAATGAGATCCTCTTCCTGAAGAAATGAAGAAAAACCTTCCTAGGGTGGCACTCGAAGTCCCTCGAAGAAAGGGTGAGCCCTTCGCTTGAAGAACTCACGCTGAACAGTGAGTGACTTGGCTAAGTAGCTCAAGCAACCAAAGAGAAATCGATATGCCAAAAAGATCAACGAGATGAGGAGAGCTGCCTTCCTTATATAGATTTTGTGGAGCACTTTTCCCTCCAATTCTCCCTCCATCGTGGGCCCTCACTTAACCATATCCATGCAAAATTTAACCACAACCAAAATAACTTTTCCTAAGTCTAATCTCCTAATAAAATCGAATGGTACCCACTAATTCCAAAATTGGCCCCATAATATAAAAATTAATCTTGTTCCAAAATAATTTAGGAAGGGACATGACATTATACCAATAGCATAGGTTCAAAGCTTTTAGGTTAACTAGAGCTTCTTTTAAACAAAAAACTAATATAAGTGGGTTGGCTATGCCGAAACTTTACATGTTGTAGCATGGCTAAACAAAAATGACTGCTAGAGATGTAAACAAAAAACTAGTAAATCATAATAGCTAATGGGAAAAAACTCCAGACATTTGCAGCTGTCGGTCACCATCCTCATCTGAGGAAAAGGAGATATTTGTTGATCTCCTAGCAAGAATAGTTAGTTTCTGATCAATGTGATTGATTTTGTTGTTTACTATCTACTCAGTCAGTGAGCACTCTCCCCATAAGAATTTTGGTATGCCAGTGAACATTGACTACTTACATGTACTAATAAAATCATGACTGAATAGAGATCCCTGTATCAGGGATCCATTCATGAGTGGTAGCATCAACATGGGGCTTGTAATGAAGCACCGGCAATGGTGCACATCGAATTCCACCTATTCAATTTCTTGCAAAACCATCCTAAAACTTTATTATTATTATAAATTTGAATCTCCTAAAACTTTATTATCATTATTAGTATTACACTCACCTTCAGATAGAGAATGATTTCAAGTTTGTTCTCACCTAAGAGGGAAAACTAGTGGTGACATACCTTATGAGTAGTGGATATGTTAGTTATGGGGATACTTTAGTTATGTAAGATGGAGCTCAAAGCAAAAGAACACTTCATTCTCCTTGATCATATTTTTACATATTGGACAAATTGTAAATAATAGATGTATGTTGCCCTTTTCATTAGAGATGATTTCGAGGGTTTGGCTCTATAAGGCAGCTAAGGTTCGAAACTCGTGTATCAAAAAAAAATCCAACCATGTTAAGGGTTCGTATGGCCCAAAAAAGGTGTGATCCCCGGGTGATTTTGATAGCTTAGATGCCCCTAGGTCACAACTTCTTCAACCACAAGCTTATCTTGCAAATCATGAACATGCTACCAAACCAAGAAAAACAAAAGAAAAAGTTTAATTAATAGAAAGTAAAATTTTATTCAACGTATCTTTGCTCGAGTTGTTTGGTGAACAATTCATTTCCTCATTTGTGTGGGTTCAAGTCTTTGGAACACTTCATTCTCCTTGATCATACTTTTACATATTCAAGGACAAACTGTAAAGAATAGATGTATGTTGCCCTTTTCACTAAAGATGATTTCGATGGTTTGGCTCTATAAGGCAACCAAGGTTCGAAACTCGTGTATAAAAAAAAAATCCAACCATGTTAAGGGTTCGTATGGCCCAAAAAGAGTGTGATCCCCGGGTGATTTTGATAGCTTAGATGCCCTTAGGTCACAATTTCTTCAACCACAAGCTTATCTTGCAAATCATGAACATGCTACCAAACCAAGAAAAACAAAAGAAAAAGTTTAATTAATAGAAAGTAAAATTTAAGTAAAATTTTAGTCAAAGGATCTTTGCTCGAGTGGTTTGGTGAACAATTCATTTCCTCATTTGTGTGGGTTCAAGTCTTTGGAGACATATGCTGTAATTGGCCTTTTCAAAGTTATTGATTCTCCAAAAACCCCAAGTCCTAATTCAATTGAACACATTGATCATGACCTAAGTAAATAATAAACCCAACCCACCAAAATCTAAGTTGATTGAACATGTTTGTGGCATTTATCAAATAGTTGTATATAGTGTAATAGTGGCAATTAATTTTTCAAAGTTACTGATTCTCCAAAAACCCCGCGTCCTAAACCAATTGAACCCAATTGAACACATTAATCGTGACCTAAGAAAATAATAAACCCAACCCACCAAAATCTAAGTTGATTGAACATGTGATTCATCACTAAGTCCATTGTACACATCAAATAAAATAATTAAACCTGACACATCGAACTTTCAGCTCGTTGAACACATGGGTCATGACTAGGTCCTACCCCCACACGGCAAATTAAATAAATAAACCCCACGCACAATGCATGCCACATAACATTAGAAGGTTGTTTTGGAGGAATGAGATTCTAAGTTCAATCCCCAATTTCCACGAATCTAATGGAGGGAGGCAATGATACGGTTCTAGATCTACATAGAAAAATGTGTCGAGAATGACAATGCAGCCATGGCTGAGAAAGCCAAAGACAAGGTTCAGCAAAAATAAACAGTGGAAAAAAGGAAATTAATGAAGAAAAAATGTGACCGTCAGGGCAATGTCGCTGGCAAACACGTAGATCAGTAACTAAATTACAATTTATTCATAGTTTATTCCGGCACAAATAACACGTTCAGAAATGGGAATCGTTCCAGTTCTTCGCGCCGATGCTACAATTTAATCATAGTTTCGAAAATAAGAAGATGATGCTCCAGTTTATTCCAACATAAATAATCACATTACAAATGGAAATAGAAACTAACAAAAAACTATCAAATAATTTTGCATTGCCGTTCTTCAGTTCGCGTTGTTATGAGACTAACAAAAACTATCAAATAAGTTTTCATTCCAGTTTTCCAGCCAGCATTATTAAGAATCAGTAATTGATGAGAGTAAATGACTCCAAGAGTAGTAAGAGTAAGTGTGAAACAAGGTACTCTGCAACAAAAATAATCAAAATGTGTTGTCCTCCCTTCATTATATATAATTATCACAAACCCAACTCTAATTTACATGAATATACTTTATTTAAAGTGGGACAAGAAGCACCCTAACATGGATCATAGGTTATTTATTTTATCTAATTTGTTTGTCCAAAGTCTCTTTTGAATTTATATTTCATTATGATTGATTAAAAAAGTATTCACAAATTAACTCAATCCCCAGGGTAAATGTTTAATTACTCGGGAAGAAATTTAAAATAACTTTTATATTTTTAAACCACAAATAAATGCAATCCTACTACATAAGCAAGCCTGAGTAGCATCTGCACAGTACCTTAAAAGCATTGCTCCATGACAGTAATGCGCATTCCTTCCAGAAGATATTGAGTAGCATCTGCACAGTACCTTAAAAGCATTGCTCCATAACAGTAATGCTCATTCCTTCCTGTGCGGTAGTGTTTACTCTGCTTTGCACTCAGTGCTCTATCCTCTATATATGCTAGCAGACACAGTAGAAAATGCTGGCAGCAAAAATAAATAAACACCATAAAAATCTGTAAATAAATAAATGAATTACTTACAAATCAATTTAAAGAAATCAAATGGCAATAGCACTACAAATAAACACAAACAGGGAGGTGTTGGGAAGTAGCTAGTGTACCCTCTATATCTTGTAGAATACTATTCCGGCCTTTGCACACATTGCTTTGCAAGTTCTCTATGTAGTCGAAGAAAAGCTGGAAACAGCAAATTGATAAACAAAGCAACATCATTAACTCAAAAAGTCCGGAAATAATTAAGGTTACTAAAACGAAAACTAGAAAATTAGATATGCCAATTGCTGCTGATATAAAGAAATCAAATTTTCGTCACCTCATCCATCTAATCAGAAAAGAAATAGACATTGTGGTGGCCAGTTTGCTTCAGCTATCGAACGGCCCAGAAATAAATACCTATTTTCCCTCTCTGCTTTTGTTCAGCAACTTCTCCCTCTATGCCATGCTCTCCTCTCTAGCTCTCGGAAGTTAATCTCACCAAACACAATAATATGTGAAAAATTGCCAATTATTGAAAAGATAGATACTTCCGATGTCACTTGGTCAAATGCATCAACGGCTGACGGATGTGTTTCTCGTCTGGTTGCTGAAGGTTCTAAAGGTTGCCGCTTACACAGCTTCATTGTAATCTGACTCAGGATCGCAGATTATGGCATTATGGTGCCTTTAAAGTGTTTATACTTAGTAATACCGCATTGCATTGATTTTAGCGTGAATCCTTTCCGGACACCACCCGTCAAAGCAGGGCCTACATTATAAGTTATAAGCTTGCATTGCCCAGAAATATTTTCAAAATATTTTTATAAATTTCTGGTTTGTGCTTGCATTGCGCAAATATATTTTGGATGATACTAGTTGAATGCTATTATATTCATAATCAAAAAGTTTTGTTATTTGTTATGCATTATAGGATGGATTTCAGTTTAATGCTATTATATTCATAATCAAAAAGTTTTGTTATTTGTTATGCATTATTGGATGGATTTCAGTTTATCAATTTAAGTTTTTAAAATTAATTCTATTATATTTATTTGAATATTACTCGGTAATATATTATTATTTTGTTATAAATAATATTTTTTATTATTTTATTTATATTATATAAAAATCATAATTTTATTATGATAATGGTGATTAATAATAATATTTTATGCCCCGAATGCGGGTGGCAATTAAGGCAATTATGGTGATGAGACGGGGTGACGGCAGGCGAGGCGGCCACATGGCCCTTTACAACCATCCCAAGACCAACATGAATGATATCCACAGCGCCTCGCAAGTGGCATTTAATGCCTGCTCTAGCTGAGGCAAAGCCATCACTTGCATAACCATGGAGCTAGAGAACAATCCAATCATTCTACCCCTATTTCACTGTGCTTGCCTCCGCAGGTGGGAGAACCGACTGAGTGAACTAGCATTGGGCGCAGATGCTGGATTGTGTGTTGTTTGGACTTGGGTAATGACTTCCACCATTCCCATACTAACCTTTGCAATTTGGCTCTTGTCCCTCAGCACTTTGTAACCTCTACTCAATACTCTTCTGTCAATTCTTCTTTCGCCCCCCTGACTCTGCAACTGCTCCTATCTCCACCATGGTTCGCCACCGTATGCGCAGCCGACACGGTGGCACGCGCGACGGAAGCTCTCGCTCCCCTGCGTTGCATAGCCACAATTCGGCTTCCCCTGCCTCCTCAGCTGAAAACCCCTGCCAGTATAGTATTGCAGGTCAGTATCCGAACACCAGAGGTGGTAGAGGCAGAGCCTGCCTCCACTGCTCAAGACACGACGAGGCCGCAGTATGCACTGCTACCTTTCCTCTGCCTCCGCATTAGGTCCCCCACACGACGCAATTCCGATTCTGTAGCTCTTTGAATTGCCCAGTTATTGTTGCCACCGTCTCCATCTCCATTTCTAAAGAGCCTCAGCAGCAAATTCCCATGACTATTTCCATGGAGAAGACGAACAGAGCGGGTCCAGGCCAAAACAGAGACAATAATGACAAGCTGGATGGTAATGGAGGTCGGAATAGAAGACATGGGAAAGCCATTGTCGGTAGCTCACATGATGCTTTAAGCGTTCCAAGTGACACGCGGGCTGTGGAAAGCCGTCTGGAGAACACGTCGCACCCGCAAGTTGAGGCTGGAAGCAGGGAGGGAGGACATCAGGCAGCGGGACGTGGCGAGGCGGACAACCCGAATGACTAGGCGTGTCCTGTCATGGAGGAACCTGCTTCGGATGACCTTGCCATGCGTGTCACATCTGACAAGTGGCATTTCATTTAGTTCTGGGTCTAGTTTTGTCTTGCTTATGTGTCATCAGGGTAATCTGCTGGTTGGTTGGTCCAGTGAGGACAAACTGTTGTTTTTCTGGGTGGTTTTGTTGTTGATTTGATAGGTTGGTCTCATCAGGAAACCTGTGGGTTAAATATGGGTGCATTTTGGACTTTTTTACTTTTGGACTAGTTTCCCCTTTGTAGGGACAGTCTCAGACATCTTCATGGTTGCGCGCTGATTAAGGCCAAGACCCTTTACAACCCGGATACTCTGTAACTTTTTTTGTATTATATCAATAGATTAACCTTACTTAGAAAATAATAATAATAAATATTTTATGTAATTAAATAATTATACTAAGAAGTTTTTTTTTTGAGAAATTGTAATATCTTATTATATTATGTTATCTAAATATTTTTACTTAAACCATAAAAATAAAATGAAATTAGACCAAAAAAAAAAAAAAAAAAAAAAAAAAAAAAAAAATATTATTTAAGAAAAAAATTATATATATATATATATATATAATATATATATGGTTTAAGTGTTAGTTTTATATAATCAACATAGATACATTTTAATTCTGGAACTATCAAATTCCTCAAGGTGCAAACCTTTTTTTTTAGTGTAAAATTTTGATGATCTCTGGTCAAGATGGATATAGATTGGTTTAAAATGTCATTTCAAAAATAATGGAAAAACCTATTATAACTCAGTTGTCAATCCAATAGTGAAGACAATGTATGAATGCTTATCGATCTGGGGCCCTTTCCTTAGATCCAAGAAAAATTAACTCTTAGCCAAATAAAAGTATTGTATACCCTAAAACTACTTTTATTTGGCTAAGAGTTCATTTTTCTTGGATCTAAGGAAAGGGCCCCAGATCCATACACATTCATAGATAGCAACCAGTCATTATTGTCCTCATTATTGGATTGACCACTAAGTTATGATAAGTTTTTATATTATCTTTGAAATGATATTCTAAACCAATCTATATCCATCTTGACCAGAGATTATCAAATTTTTCCTCAAGTTTTACACTAAAAAAAGAGGTTTGCACCTTGAGGGATTTGATAGATAAAAAGTATCTATGTTGATTATATAAAGTCAACACTTCAACCAAAAACACTTATATTATAAATGGAAATTAAAATGGAATAATGAAAATGATTTTCTCAACTTAACTACTATAAGGAAAACCCAAATTAACATATTAATATTTTTTACTTTTTTATTTTATTAAATTTTTTTAAATAATATCATTATTTAAAATTAAAATATTCAATAATTTCTCACTACTAACTTAATGTCATTCCCACATATATTATGTTATGCTCTTTAACTTTTAACATTTGTTATTTTTTTTATAAATAACTAATACCATAAAATGCAATAAATTTTATCTACTTGCATCATTATTTTAACAAAAACTCAAATTTACATATATATATATATATATATTTCTAAATAAAACTATTCTATTAACATAAGAGGTGGTAATTTACATCAAGACTGTAGTCAAAAACAGCGGCCCTGTGGAAGCGGCAAAGAGAATCAAAAACACTGCCCATGACAGTGAACTAAACCAAGAGCTGGTATTCAAATCCCACGCAGGGGAACAAGTATTGGCTCTCTTGCTGAGCTTACAAAAATTCAAAGAGACATGTAAATTGAACCATAGCTTGCTGAAGTGAACCAAAATTTGCTTCCTGAACCAAAAATTACCCACCAATAAGGGTCGCGTGACCATCAACAGAGCAACAGTGAAAGAAACTACGCGTCCGGAGGCTCCTCCACGATTCGGCACCATCCAAACTTCGGCAGAGCATTTGCACGAGCAACATCAGTGTTATCCCTTGCACAGGCAGCAACAGGGACAAGGGGACCAGGAGCCTCCATTTCCACCCCTGTGGCCATGGCATTGAGAGAAGGGTCCGCCGGATTCTGCATAGCGAAAGGAGTCTGCGCATGACCAGAATCAGGACCCTCCTGATGGGTGCTGGTTTCCCCTACCTCCTGACTTTCTTCAAGAAAGAACACTGAGACATGTTGAATTCTTGGGCGATTCAGGGAACAATTGAAGGTAAAAATTGCTAAGTCTACGGAGGGCGACGACGAGGAGTCAGGAGGGAAAAAGATGGGGACGCCCTCTCCCACTACGAGTGCGAGGGTAATGGCCGGCGGAGAGATCACTAGAAATGGAGGGAGAATTGGAGGACGGGCGAGAGGGCACACGCCTAGGAGTTCCCCTGCGACTCCTCATCCTATGTCGTAGACGGGGCATAACTATAACCTCAGCCACCCTTCGAACGCAGGACCACGCAACCACCTCCTCCGAGCTCAGTTTATTTCTGTGGGCATCCCACCTCATGCTGGAGGCTTCTGAACAAAGCCTTGGATAAGTCGAAGGCGGCGTCGCAGAATTGGCCGAGCAAAACAGGGCAGCAGAACACAACAGAGCAGCATACCATAAAACACCTTTGCCAGACCCACAATGCACCGGAGGCACCCAAACTTTCACAAAGCCGAACCTGTATTTAACATGATCCGCCCTTCCTCGGATTACCCCCGCCATAACTCCAACATTAAAGAGAGTCGAAGCCAATCTCAAGCCAGAGCATGCGGAAGCGATGGAGAAGTCGGATGACAGTTTGGGCGTAACAAAACCACATGACGTGAATCCAACTGGAACCCGATAACCCTGTTTAAGCTACATAAGGCCATATACTAAGTGGTACATGGCAGGCAAATGTCGTCCTACCTTGCCGCACCCCTATCCCATCACTTTACCCTGCTATAAATGCACCCGCATCTGGGGAACTCAAATTTACATATTAATTTTTTCAAATTATTCCATTAAAAAATCTTAATGATAATCCCACTTTAGAATTGAAACTCCCATAATTCGAATTAAAAAATTACATAATCTCCCTCTAACACAATACACAATATGTTATGGTCATGTCATTAATTTATAGTCATGTCATTAATTTTTTTAACATTATTTGTTTTTTATAAATAAATTTAATTTAATTATTTTTTTAATATAAATTAATTTTATTAAAATAATGGTTTAAATTTTAGTAAAAAAATATATATAATTCCATCTTTCTAAAATTGTGATCACGATTTTTTTATATGAATTAAACGAGATAATTAATTTTATTAGTTTAAATTGATTATTAATCATTAATATAATTTAATTTTAATATTATTCATTTAAATATTATAATTTTATAGAGACTTTTTAAAATTTTAAACGTGGAGTAGACCCGGTTCTCCTCTATAATTTATAATGTTGATTGATTATGTATGTATTTTTGCTATTTTTTGGGGTTTAGGTGCTTTTGGGATATGGAGGCTATAGTTTTTGGTATTTTTCTTTCAGTTTTTGTTTATCTCTTCTAGTCAATACATTTGGTCGGAGTGAGGGCTAGAGAGTAATGCATTTACGACAAATACTATGTAAATTTTTTATCAGCAAAAAATATATTAATCATTAATATATATTTGCTAAAAACACGTAGTTGAGAAGTTGGATCCTATATTTGCCAAAGACGCTTAGTTGAGAAGTTGGATCCTCTAGGTTGAATAATTTCTATCCAGCATCACCCACTGGTTGTGCTGTAAATCATTCATGAAGGTAATCACTTCATTCTTGTCATCATGTCGCTACTAACATAACTCTACTAGGAGCGTCGTGACATTCAGTATCTTTCTGTCAAGAGACTCTAGTGAAGGCGGTGCAGCTATTGGGTTGGGCACTAGCAAATTCTCATGAGCCAACTCACCATCAAAGGCCCCTTGAGCCACCCCCCGCCTTCCCTTACACCCGCTCTGTCATCACGCACTAGAAAATATCCATGGGGAGCCCCACTACACTTGGTACATTCCATCTATCTAAGCATACCTCACCTTGATACTAACCACCATAACTCATTTGAATTATTTGTTTGAGTGCCTTGGTCACCCAAGGCGAGCTCCCCCCATGATTGAGTAAAAATGACCACCGCGATGCCAATGAGAATACCCCCCCCTCAATAACCATAACCTCCACTAGGACAAAACCCCCCGCACCACCAAAGACCAAGACAAACTAAGGGAGACACTATGAAACCCGAGCCGCCAATGGCCACACTCAACTTTAAAACTAATAGTCACCACAAAAATACAACTAGGATTGCATAATATAATTACCACCCCAGAAAAATCTCCAAAACACTCATAAGGGAAATCCCACCCAAAACAAAATATCACCATACTGACAATAATGCCAATTGTTGCACAAGGACGAGGGCGGTAGAAGGAAACTACATCACCTATTAGGCCCACAGAGAAGACTTTTCTTACCTGGTGCACCCCCTGAAGAAGCAGCACCACGAAGTGCTTCTCCACCCCTCGCCTGACCAACCACCAAGGAATTTGTCATGCCCACTCTTACCAAGGTCTCAATGCCAACAACTCATCACCTTGAACACAAAAAGGTCACCACCCCTCCATCCAACATACCCAATGTTGCGAGTGGTGCTCAAAAGAATAGCACAATATTCTTCCGAATTAATCTCTCTAACATTGTCTTGAAGATAGCACAATATTCTTGTGTTAGGAGATTTTTGCCCCTTGATAGTGATTGTCCAGAGCATTGGGTTTTCCTCTTATGTTGCCTTTCTTCTAACCATGATAACCTTATATAAATTGAGTTATGGTATGATTTTAAGTCCCAAATATGCCCTCCAATACTAACTTAGTTTATCTTTTCTATCAAGCTTTGTGAACACATCACATAGTCAACTACACTTGCCCCATTGTATGTGTTGCAAGTGAAGTTCCCAAACATTTTCCATCTATCTAAACCATTGCAAATAATTAAGTTGAAAGCCCCACACAATGTAAGCAACTCCTCTCCAAAATGATTGCTAACTTTGTCATCTTTTGAACACCTCACCCATTGGGGATTCTCCTCTTCAATGAGCCAAACAGGATTGTTATCCTCTTTGCAACAAAGAATGCTAGCTTGATTATTTGTTGTTCTAGCATTGAAATCTCCCACTAAAAGAACTTCTCCCTGCTGAGAGTACACGTCAATATCTTGTTTTAAAGTTGCATATGGATTCTTGTTGGCAAGCCCCTTATTTTTGTAAGTTTTTGAGACTTGAAGGGCAAAATAACATGCTGCGCTTATGTGATTCTCATTCTCTGATATTTTCAACCATAAATATTGTTTATTTGCATCTTCTTTAATTAACTAAATGTGACGACCTTCTTTTTCTTTCACTAAAACTAGTATTCCCCCATACTCTTTGCCATTTTCTGCTACCTTGTTCCAAACTACCAACTTCAAATAATCGTCAAACACAGGAGTTTTGCAACCATCATGCTCATGAGTTTCCATGAGACAAATTATGTCTCCACCTTCCATAATAGGCCCTAACCCAGGTCCCCTCCTCCAAGGATAAGCTCTACAATTCCAACAAAATAAACTTAGGTAGACCTGGGTAGGATTTGACTGCTACACAGTTTGGCACATAAGACTCAAATTTGAGTCTTCACCCCTTTTCGTCCATGCTGCTCTTGTTGTTTTTGTCCCTATTATTGAATTCTTTGTTTTTTCTTTACTACCAGCTTGTTGCCCTATTTTGCCGGGAGGCCCAAACACTACAATAATAGCTTTACCATTGTACAACCATGCCCTTTTCACTTCATTTCTTACTGTTCTAATTTTCCCCACTTCATCCCTTCTCTCCTCTTGTTGTTTTTTGGTTAAATCTTCATCAAGGAAGAAGTGTGAGCCTTTCAAGAGTTTATTTTTGCCCAAAAGATGGTGTTTGTCTTGTACGCTTGCCATGGTGACTTTTATGGGTCGAGACCTCTCTTCACATATCTTCCCAACCCTCCTTGCTTGGTAAATTTTCCCTTTCCAATGTAATTTCTCTTTCAGAAAATCTCTTGTCAAATTGAGAGTACTTACATTCTTCCCATAATCTCTTATTCCCCTGATAATAAATTCTGTTTCCCTGTCCTGTTTTTCTTTATGTTCTATTTCATGTGCTCTACGAGCACTTGCATCTTCTTCTTCCTTTGTCCTTATGTAATCGTTAGTGTCTTCAACTCTAGCTTTGACTTCTTTTGGACTATCTTTCCCACTGTTTTGTTTTGCCTTCTCTTTGGAAATGTCTGTTTGTTGAGATACTTGTGTATCTACCTAAGTTTGTTTAGAAATTATCACATCCCTGTTTGTTGTTATTAATTCTTTCATGCTTTGCCACACTATCTTCATGCTTTTCCATTCTTGTTTCCCGGTCTCTAAGGCCTCTTGTAACATTGTTACCTGTTCTTTTAAAATTCTATTACCTTCATTTAGACACCAGTTTGCAACTGTGATCTCTTAAATTTTGCGGTCCCTTTCCTATTCTTTGGCTTCCAAAATCTCCAGCCTTGTCTTGGCCTTCATTAATTCTTGGACATATCATTTGATGACCAAGTAATAAGTGTAGATGTGGGACTATAAATGATTGATTCTTCTTTATTTTTGTTTCTCTGGATAGGTTTTCCTCTCATTTGTCCCCATTTAAGGCGAGCAAGCCTAGGCCTTAAAATGCCCTCATATTTGTTTGCATTTACCCAAATCCACTTCCATCTTTTGCCTCTTGAAGCAATTTTGACTTGACCCAAATGATTTGTTTCCACAAAAACTGAGGTTTTCTTGTCATTTTTAACATTTTTACCAGTTTTAGTATTGGGAATAGCGTCCCCTTGCAGTTTTTGCAGCAACATCATAGGCATCCCTGCTCTTTACTCCTTGGCTTTTTTGAGTGTTCTCCATATTCTCTTTAAGCCTTAGCTTTTCTGAGTGTTTTCCATATTGTCTTCAGAAACCGCCTCTCAACCACTCGTTTTCCATATAAACCCAGAACTTTGCATTGCAGCGTGTTTCTTCGGCAAAGACCATTTTCCGAACCCTCGAAAATAATAATACGAATTCCTTTCAAATAAAGCACATATATTAACAAATAACCACCTAAAGCGATAATGCCAAACTGAAGCCACGTGGAGGAGGGCCCGGTCCAAAAACCACTCTCATCGCTCTCTAAAGGTCGATGACTTCAGGTGCGCAATGTTCGGCTCAACCGTCCGATGGAGCAAGGTAAATCAATGCTCTGGATCGAACGAGCATTTTGGTGGGGCCTGAGGGTTAATCCGCTTACCTCTCCTTGGTGCGAGAGATATCTCGGCCGTTAGATCGAAGAAAAGATCGAACAACGGCGTTTGAAAGTTGCGCAGGGTTTTGTATATGTGGTTTCACATGGGGAGGGCTCATAGCACCTGAGCTGCCCAATTATTTTTCGTGGTTGGATGCAAAAAGGGTTGGGAGGGTAATTTTGTGAAACGGAGGGTTAAGCTTTAGATTTGCAATTTTCTTTGACATGTGACCAATAGAGTGAAGGAGTTTGTTCATATTGTAAATTTTATTTGATTTAATGATAAGAAGGCACGTCTCTTGCTTTAGTAAAAAGACATAATGCCAAACTGAAACGATTGTTTACTGCATTCAAATTACCGTACACAGTCAGGGGCAAGCAAGACTGACGAACCTTGCCCTTCCCCGCTTTCGTTTGGAAGTCACTTCTGCCGGGTTAGTTAAATGGATGAATCACTGCCCTGAATGGATGAATCAACAAAACAGGGTACATACAACTCTGACCTCTGTACCAAATTAACCGCACGAAAGTTTAATCATAGCTAGTGACAAATTCCATAATATCACCCCGCTAATCCAACATATCGTCCGCCAACAGTGGGAGCATTCAAGCAAGTGGTTTCCCATCGGAAACGGAAGGGACTAGGCATAGACAGTTTACCTTTTCGGGAAACCCAAAGTGCACTAAAGTAAAGTAAGGGGCCAGAGCTTCCAAGCAACCGACGAACAAATGGTTTACATCCCAACGTGAAGTTCATTGACGAGGTGAGGTCCGGATGCCTCTAGTGAGGGATCACGTGTATAAAAGATGATCAATTTCTGAGATGTTGATTACAGATCCATTGTTTTTGAGTATTTTTGTAAAGTAATGGGATTTAAGTCAATACTAGTGAAGCAAAGTCAGCATATTTTCTTTAATAAAAAGAAGCAAAGTCAACATATTTTCTTTTTTGAATCTAACACTTTTGAAGAAGCAAATGAATACAAGTAATTCAACAAGAAGCTTAATCGAGAGAACTGCAAAAAGAAGAGAAATCTAGGAGGGTGGAGAGCATTATATGCACTTCAAAACAGATGTAGGGAGGCAAAGTTATGGGATTGGAAAACAATTAAAGTGCTTTTTGGACTCCTAGTTTGTCCAATGATATTATATGGGTGTGAACTATGCATCCCTATTTCAAAATGGGAACAAATTGAGAAAATCCAAAAATGTTTGATCATAAGCAAGTTCAAAATAGAAAGTTCAGTTCCTTATGAGATAATGTTGAGTGAAACAGGAGCAGTTCCTATCAAAGCAATTGCTATCATGTGTCTTAATATCTAAAAAGAATTGAGCATATGGCAGTAGGTAGATGGCTAAAAGTTATCTTCAATGAAAGCATGAGTGAAAGAAAGAAATCATAGATGAGACAAAACAACAAATGGATGCAAAAATGAAATATTTACCTCAATGCATGTCCCACAAATAGCAAGGAGAAGAATTTTGTTATGGAGAAGTTTCATAAGGATATATGAGGGAAATAGTTGGGTAAAAAGAAAAAGTACTATTAGTTGGGTAGAAAAAAAAAGTACTACGTTCAGGAATTCAATCTCACTTGTGATTTCCAACAAAAATAGTATATTGGAGCTAGCATTCCATCGAGAGAAAAGATTCTTTAAGAACTAATTCGCATCAACTTCGATGTGAAACGAACGGTGGAAGAAACTTAAAGAAGCTTGGGAAGAACGGGTGTATACTTTTTGCACGAAAGAATGAAAGAATGATATTTTAAGGTCAAAATAGTCTATGAGACATACTAACCTCCCTGTTTTTTGCCTTTCACAATTCAATCATTTTCTTACTCAAATTGAAGATGAATTGACCCAACCTTCTAATAGTCCCCTCACTGAAAAGACAATGTAAAGGAATTGAGGCTAATATACTGCCATAACTATCTCTAATGTCTCTGAAAGCATCACATATCAAAATGAAATATACTGCCATAACTATCTCTGATGTCTCTGAAAGCATCACATATCAAAATGAAATGCTTTTCCGATTCCACTCCCCTAGAAATGCAAAAAATACACACCGGTTTTTCCCAAGCTTCTTTAGGTCTCTTCCAGCTTCCGGTTTCACACCAAAGTAGATGTGAGTTAGTTCTTAATTGAACAGTAATCTTTGCACAAAATGTGATGGTTTCAGAGACATGACAGTTATGGTAGTATGTTTGCATCAATTTATTGACATTGTCTTTTCAATGAGGGCACTGTTAGAAGGTTCGGTCAGCCCATCATCAATTTGAATAAAAAAAAATTGAATTGCAAAAAACAAAAAAACAAGAAAACTAATAATCACAAAGACTATTTTTAATTTAATGACTCATTCATATCGTAATAAAGTGAGATGAGAAAAACTAACAAAATTACATAACTAATTAAGTTGACATACAAATATTAATTAGATAAACCAATGCATCATACACTCCCATACCACCGATGGCGTGGTATGTCCATCTACAAGTAAGCTAAAAGTAATAAACAGAATGGGGAGTGGTTTCCAGTAATCGAGCTAGAAGTCTCAGATTTAATTCCCTGTCAAATTCAATTCCCGTCCGCCATGGCCGCTCCTAGGGAGGGATAATACTCTTCTATATTTGCATTAAAAAATGTGTAGACAATGGCAGTGCAACCATGTCTGAGGAAGTCGAAGATTCTGAAATAAAATCAAGAAGATTATGTACAAAAACGCAGAAGAAGGAAAAGAAAATTATAAACGCCATACCAATGCTTTAATTTATTCATGGATTTGAAAATCTTCTACATTTGAGTCTTCTACATTTTATGGTTTAGCTTTACGCTCTAGGTTTCTCTTTCAGATTCCAAAATTTAATAAAGGAAATGACTTCTATAGGAATATGACTAATTGTGAAAGTATAACTCTAGCAAACCCTGTTCCCGTCTTACATATAATGTTCGTAAACCCAGTTCCAATTTATGTGAATAAATTTTATTCGAGGATATCCAAAATGCAATTCCTTGGGTTTAGAATCAACCAGAATTTGAAGATTGTAAAAAGGCCCAAAATGGAACTCACCGAAATGTTTGTTTGCTCGGAATTTTGAGATTATGTTTCATTATGATTGATTTTGGAGAAAAATCACACACCAACTTAATTCTCAGCCCTCTTTTCATAATTACTTACCAAAGAAGTTAAAATAGCTTCTGTGTTTTTAATTATAAATTTTTAAATCTACAAAACAAACTGATATGATATCAACTGTAACAATACAAGCAAGAAGATATTAAGAAGGAACTGCTGGAACTCCTGGTTACTTTAGGGATATTGCAACAATACAAGCAAGAAGATATTAAGAAGGAACTGCTGGAACTCCTGGTTACCTTAGGGATATTGCAACAATACAAGCAAGAAGATATTAAGAAGGAACTGCTGGTTACCTTAGAGATATTGCTCCATTGTAGTGATTCTCGCTCTACTGTAATGCTCACTCTGCCCGTTGCACAGTCTGTCTATGTCAGCCAAGAATCTGAAAGCATGAAGAAATAAACCAATAAAGCACCATCAGACCTCAATGGATTACTTACAAATTGTACTTTTGTTGATTGAAAGAAATCAAATTTGAATAAGCACAAGGACGGATTGGGGAGGAGCTATTCTCAGTACTATATTGAGTGTTATTTCTTTATAGTCAAAAGAACAACTTCAAACAGAAAATAAATAAACAGGAAAACACCCCTAACCTAAAAACTCTGCAAATAATTAGGTATGCCAACTGCCGTTGATATTAAGAAATCAAATCAAATGTAAACAAATAGATCGAAATCTCCCTCACCTCATCCACCCAACCAGAAGAGGAATAGGGATTGTCTTGGCCAGTTTGGTTCAGTGATCGAACCCCAGAAGTACCTCTGCCTAGGGATCTTTCCCTCTCTGCTCTGCGCTCTTCCTGGTTCTCACTCACAGACGTTGATTTCACACACACTCTACACATAACCACAACAATAACGATGACATACAGCGCAAACAAATAGGCATACCCACGCGCAGAGAAAAAAACGAACACAAAGAAAGAAAAATAGACATACACATCCACACAAAAAGAACGAACATACAGAAAGAACAATTGGAGCGCTCCACACCATCAATCATGGCACGCCAGACTACCAACGCCAGACAGTTTGTTTGTCCAAGGTCCCTTTTAGTCTACGCTTCAGCGCATTCACACACTAACCTAATCCTTATAACTATTTCTTTAGCCATTTAGCAACACATTTAGCTTTTGTATTTTTAACCCCAAATGAATGTAATCGATTACCACACAGGCATGCCATTAGATATTTGAGGGGCAGGTTGAGAGTACCTTAAAAACATTGCTCATTACTCCATAGTAGTGCGTGCTCATTCCTTCTTTTGCTGTAGTGCTCACTCTGCCGTTTGCACTGTACTCTGTTTTCTCTATATGCTAGCAGTGACACTGGGAGAAAAAAATAAAAATGAATAAACAAAGCAAACACTCCAATAAAAATTTAGAAATAAATTAATAAATTGCTTTAATTTGTTGTTAATAGACTGTAATTATGTCATAATAACACCACAAATAAGTACAAACAGGGAGGTGTGGGGAAGGAACTAACACACTGTACAAACAGGGAGGTGTGGGGAAGGAACTAACACTGTATACTTTGTGGAATGTTATTCCGCCCTTTGCACACTATACTTTGTGGAATGTTATTCCGCCCTTTGCACACAGTGTTAGGAAAGTTCTCTATATAATCAAAGAAAAGCTGGAAACATGAAATCATTAAACAAACTCACATCATTAACTCAAGAATTCTGGAAATAATTAAGATTACTCAAACGAAAACCAATGAATTAGATATGAAAATTGCTGCTGATAGAGGGAAATCAAATTTCCTCCACCTCATCCATCGAAGAAGAATGAACCTTCAATTGAACAATTTGCGTTAGCTATCGAACAGCCCAGAAATACTTCTGTTCTAGGAATTTTCCCTCAGAGCTCTTGTTCATGAACTTCCTGTGTTTCATACTCTGACTTTCTAGATCTCGGACGTTTATCTCGCACGGACACCAAACAAAAATACATAATAACAACAATAATAGTTTTTTTTTCCTCCTACGAGCTTTTGCTAACTGTTCGGAAAATTTTACGAAAATAGATACTTACAAGACTTGGTCAAATGAATTAATGGTCAATGGATCATTTAAGTAAACAACAAAATCGACTCCAACCAAATCTCCCTTCGCTGCCACCTCTACTTCTTTCATTGTTACCCTTGGGCACTGCCCCTTCCTTTGCCTTTGCTTCTGTTTATGCTGCTTAAACCATTGATGCGTGCTACTGTGTTTCTGATCCTGTTGCTGGAGGTTCTGAATAACAAGTACTGCTTCCACTGCTTAATTTTAATGTTCTGCATTTATTATTAATTATTAATATAAATTAAATTTTAATATATAATTATTTAAATATTATTTAGCATTATGATTTTATTTTTGAAATATTAATAATATGTATTTTATATTGATT
>APFE031282497.1:0-18467 GCA_000404065.3 Pinus taeda | reverse complement strand
TTTCTAGTCAGATGGTTGCATCCATGTCATGGATCTATCTATTGTTCGATGCTTACACTTTGATCATACTTACATTAAAAATGTCAAATATATTGTATTATGTTTGATTTGCAAGTATCCCGACGATGGCTCTCCAAAGTCCTTGCCTTGATTTGTAAAGAATTTCAGCCATCACTTCTCATTCTAACTTCATGCTTTAAGGGGAATTTAGTATAGAGTATTTTGTCGCACTCCCAGTCTCATATCCTAAGTGTCGCAGTTTGTGTCATCAATGTCACAAGTGTTGCAAAGTGACAAAAGCCATCAAGAACAATGTATTCACCATGAAACATGTTTAGAACCATCCCCGAAGGAAGAAGAAGGCTTTCCTTGAAGGAATTCTAAAGAAATTGTCTAGAACCTTGTTTTGCAAGTCCAACACTACTTTTAGCAGACAAAACCATGTTGGTAACCTTTTGTCTAACTAGTGACTAGTGTTACCAACATGCCTTTTGATAGGAAAATACGTGCTAGCCCTCTTCAAGAATTTTTTTTCTAAAATGGATGAGAATCTTGTCCCACTATAAGTCTCTAGAACGACGAGTTGGTTGTAGTTGAATGAGAATTAGAGTGAGACCTCCCGTTCCTGGTTCTTGATCCTACTTTAATGGATCTTCCCCTTGAAATGTGGAACCTCTCCCTCCCTTTATGGATCCTCAACTCACTCTCCTTCCCTATAAATCAAACCCTTTCCATATACTTTTGGTTAGCTATTGGTTGGCTATTGCTTGGTTGCATTCCTAGTATTGAACTATGCCCAAATGTTGCCCATTTTGCTAAGGAGAAAGGAGTGCTTGAAGGTTAAGGCTAGGACTTGGGAACTCACATAAAGGAGCCTTCCAACATAAAGGCTTAAGTGGTTATAGTGATCTCTTTACTATCTATTAATAATACATTATGTGTTTTCTTTCCATAAATGTGTTGATTATAGCTCATTTGGTATAATACTCCTTGATATGTTATATGGTTTATATTGGAATGGTTTTTACCATGTATGTGTTTGTTGTTTCCACATGATTCTCCTTTCAAGTATTCATCCACATCGGTGAAGAGGAGATCGATCTTGGAAGTGATAGAATTAAGGATGACACCAATGGATTTTAAAATCAGAGTGAGGTAGGCCATCTACCCTCCTTTGTGTTTTCTAGTATAAGCTAGGAAATTTTGCACATATTTGTCTAGTTTGTTGCTAGATCTTCCCATAGGAGTAGAGTGATCATTTTTGTCTGCACAACAATGGCTTTAATGACTAAGCTTGTAGAGACTGAATCATTCTCTTTCAAGGAAGAAGTAGAGCAACTTGTATGGGTTAATGCAATGGTGGAGGAATCTAAATCCATTATAAAGAATAATGCTTGGGAAGTGGTTTGAAGACCAACAAATAAATTAGTTGTGGGTTGGAGATGGATCTTCAAGGAAAATCATGTAGCAGATGGAAGCATAAAAAAGTAAAAGGCCATATTTTTGGTCAAAGGGTACTCTCAAGTTGTGGGGATTGACTACGAGGAGACCTTTGCTCCTATAGCAAGGTACTAATCCATTAAATCAATTCTTTCTCTAGTTGCACATATGGGGTGGAAGATCCACCAAATGGTTTTGAAAACAACATTCCTTAATGGAGTTATTAAGGAGTAGGTATATATCGATCAACCATAAGGCTTCGAGACTTTTAATTATGAGTCTCATGTGTGCAGACTCAAGCGAGTATTGTATGGTCTCAAGCAAGCACCCAATGCTTGGTACATTAAGATTGATAGCTATCTCATCGGTTTGGGATGCACCAAAAGTGAAGCGGATGAGAAACTCTATCATATATTGGCAGAAGGAAAATTGTTGATTATTTTCATATATGTTGATGAGTTGATTTTAATTGGTGATGAGTAGTTGATCAGACCTTGCAAGGAGGAACTTGCAAGAGAGTTTCAAATGAAGGAAATGGGTTTCATGCACTACTTCTTCAGATTAGAAGCATGGCAAGGTTGTGGGAAATTGTTTGTCTCTCAAGGCAAGTGTGTTTACGAGATAATTCAAAGATTTCGCATGGACAATTGCAAACCCATGGAGACACCTCTAGCGACCAACTAGCTGAAAGAGGATGACACTTCAAGAGAGGAAGTGGATGTTATTATTTACTGACAATTGGTGAGTTCACTAATGTATCTTGTGAACACATGACCAAATATGTGCTATGAAGTCAACCAGTTGAGCCAAGCTATGGTTAGGCCAACCAAATTGTATTAGAGTGAAGCTAAGCATGTTATACAATTCGGTGAATGGAAGAAAGAAAATACCAAGTTGGGAGTGCTTATGTTTTGATTTGGTAGAGGAGGAAATAAGGCAGAATACCAGAGATAGGACTTCATGGAAGGGTGAGGATGAAGAAAAAATTGTATTGGATAGAAAGGAAAAGAAGGGAAAATGGAATAAATCCCAATACAAAACTAGAATATAGTCAAGGGGGCAAGAAGAAAGATTTGTAAAAAAATTAAATGCTTCCATTGTCAAGAATTTGGGCACTATGCCAGGAACTGTCTACATAATAAAAAACACAAGGAAGATGAGAGACTTCTGCAGGATGTGAGGGAGAATGTGGGTTCTCCTTCAAGTCACTGTAGGTAGAGAAGGTCACCAGATGGGTACACTATCTACATGGCTCTAATGACTGAGCTTGTAGAGACTGAGGCCTCCTCTTTCGAGGAAGGAGTACAGAAACCTGTATGGGTTGACTTAATGGTGGAGTATGAATCCATTTTAAAGAACAGTGTTTGGGAAGTGGTCCCAAGACCAACAGATGGATCTTCAAGGTCAAGCATGCAGCAAATGGAAGCATAGAAAAGCATAAGGCTAGATTTTTGGCCAAGGGGTACTCTCAAGTTGAGGGGATTGAATATGATGATAACTTTTCTCTTGTAGCAAGGTACTCATCCATCAGATCAATTATTTCTTTAACTACATAGGTGGGGTGGAAGATCTACCAGATGCATGTGAAAACAACATTCCTCAATGGAGTTATTAAGGAGGACGTGAATATCGAGCAACCAGAAGGATTCGAGACTTTTTGACTGGGAGTTTCATGTGTGGAGACTTGACCGAGCGTTGTATGGTCTCAAGCAAGCACAACGTGGTTCGTACACGAGGATCAATAAATATCTCATCGATTTGGGCTTCACCAAAAGTGAAGCAGATGCAAACCCCTCTATCATATCATGGTAGAAGATAAATGGTTGATTATTGTCTTATATGTTGATGACTTGATTTTAACTGGTGATGAGCAGTTGATCAAATCTTTTGGAATCAAGGACATGGGTCTCATGCACTACTTCCTCGATTTGGAAGTTTGGAAAGGTGATGGTGAACTCTTTGTCTCTTGGAACGTATGCCTAGGATATACTTGTAGTAGAGGAATTGAATTTCCCCAAGAATGGATGATGGGTTTTGCTTACTTTCTTTCTACTTATTTTACATATTGCTCTTCTAGTTTTCAGTTCATAGTTGCATTATATGTCTCACAAAAATGACCTAATTTTGATTTTTTTAAATTTCTTATATTGAAAAAACTTTGGTTGATTATGTTATTAATCTAATTTTTTAATAATAAACCAAGACAAACCATCAAACCATAATACATTTTATATTCAAATATTAAAAATAAAAATATATATATATTGTATTCAAATGAGAAATAATTTTATTAACCAAAAAATTAATAAGTATTTTCAAAAACCAACTCTTAAATCTTTTAAGATTTTTTCACACTTTTAATAAACATTATTATATAATTATATTTAAAACAATAACTTTGTAAATCCACAACAAATTTTCAAACATTATTAAATAATTGTATTTAAAACAATAACATTATAAATCCACAACAAATTTTCAAGATCCCATTCAAATTTAAAAAACATTCATCCAAAATCACAAATCCCATTCAAATTTTCATATCCTAGAAAGTTATGGAAATTCTCGTTATATTTAGAGAAAATCCGGCAAAGATTTTTGTAAAACCAAGGTATAGTTGTTAAACTTCAAAATTTTAAGTGCTGAATCCATTTCCACCATCAAAAACACTATTCAAACATTGCCTCTACAAGATTTTTTAAACTTTTTTCCATAAATTCCAGCTACTTTTAACTGTCCAGAGCATTCCTCCACCTCCCAAAGTAACCACTGCACTCCACCTCCCAAAGTAACCAGCGCACTGATAGCGGTTCATATTCTAATCATCATCCGGCTCATGTCCAGTGCACTCCACCTCCCAAAGTACATCATCCGGCTCATCTCATGACGGTGTGCAAAATTTTAATTTCAAGTGAAAAGCCTTGAAAGCTGGTGAAAAGGTTGTCTGGCGGTGTTGTGCGTTTCCATCGGACAACCTCCAGGCTTGGTTATCTCCATCACACACCATCCACTCTTTCGTATCCAAATTCAGAGACATTATATTCGATCCCCGCATCCTTGGAATAATTGTGATGCTGTGCTTTCCGTCATAGGCGGCTGCTACCCTATGTGAATAAAATTGCAAGCCGTGCGAAGTCAAAAGCTCCCACTGGCCATGAGTGAGATTTGCCTGCCACAACCCCATTACAGCGGAGGAACGCCAGCCCATCACGACACACAAAATAAATATTTGGCTCTTGTATACCGTAATAGTAATAATGTGCACCCGCCGCACTGCCATGTCCATTATTCGCCGGGGCATTCGCAAATTTCTTAGTTTTACAACAAACAAATCGGTTTGTGTGTCATAAGTTGTGAGCATATGGGTTGAGGTGTAGAAGATGGTGTTGCCATGCACAGTGGAATGGAATGGTCGCCTGAATAATCCGTAACTGATCTCTGAACACAGCCTTACACTCCATTTGTCTGTGGCGGAGCTGTAGACAAGAGAATGTACCTGACCTGATCTCACTTCTCCCCACACCATTACTTTATAAGTTTTAGTTGCACTGTCTACAACTATGTTGATGGACATGGAAGGTGTGCAGTTGCTCCCCCATAGTTTTTTCTTCAAACACGACTGGAGCCCAAGGCGCGTGCTCACCTTTGTATCGGGCAGCAGTTGGAAGGATCTTGTCAAGGCATTAGCGGCCACCATTTTTCCTTCACTGCTTACAAAGAGCATAAGACCGTCGGCAGTTCCCTGGAGAAGCCAACATGAATTAGTCAGATCCGCCTCATACATTGTCTGGAAAAAATACGACTTGTTAGAATGGTTGTTGAAGAGGCAAAAGTCGAAGGGATTCTGGGGACCGTCGGTGAGAGCAATCCAGGATTCCTGGTTTCTGCTGTCGTATAGTCGTTGAAAAATGTTGGACGACGAAACCATGTTGTGCCACGCAACACAAATTTGCTGGGCTCTCAAGACTTCGCAGATTGATAGGCGTGACAGAATGTCATGCAGAATCGCTTCGGGTAGACGGTCCAAGAGGCATTCCGTTGATCTATCCACGCGCCGCTTCTTGATTTGGGATGGGACTTCTTCCGTTGGATCATGAATTCTTGCGGTGTCGCAGCAGCTACCGTGGTGAATCTGGCTGTTGCATGATGTACCGTCGTCAATAGGATGACTTGCCTCTTCATCATAAATCTGAATCTGAATCATCTCGACCAGGCTTTTCATCGACATTGCTCAGATTCAAAACGCAGTGTCGGGCCCAATGAGCAAAGAAAGCGATAGCATGAATGAGCAAAGGGATCAATTTATTTATACATTCCTCCACGGAAACTAGAAATCAACAAACCTATAACTTTACTTAAACATTTCAGTCCCAGGTTGGAGATCCAGACGTTGGCATTAAAGATAAGTGGGACATGGTCAATTCCACTCCCTTTCATACCGGATCCAGACGTTGGCATTAAATATAAGTGGGACAGATAATAAACCCATGGTCAATTCCACTCCCTTTCATATTTGTGTTTAAGGTATTTTTTTTGTGACGATATCCATGGTTTTGGCAGTTTTATTATTATTAATTAATTATATTTAAGACCGTTGCTGATTGGGCACCCCATTTTCAGTTCGGGCACCCCATTTCAGTTCGGGCACCCCATTTTCTAATATTGTTGGATTGTTCGGTTGAGACTTTTTACCTCATACGATTCCCATTTTTTAAAAACTAAGGGAATGGGTTTAGGGTTTTGTGAGTTTTATTAATTTTTTTTAAGTTATTATTTTGATTTGATATATACAGTTTTTTAATAAGTTGAAATTGTTTTTATGAGAATTTTTCAAATTAACAATAATAATTTAGATTTATTTTAATTCTTGATTTACCAAGTTTTAAGAGTACCAATTGTTTTTTATTTGTAATTTTATTTTAAAATGAAAAGAGATTTGATCCCTCTCTATATCTGGTAGATCCAGAGTTAAAATAGATTAGTGGGGTTTAATTATTGATTTTAAATTTTTTCTTTTATTAATTTTATTTTGACCTAGTCAAAATGTTAAACATTACAATATTTCTACCATACTTGGATCAAATGTTTACATATGAGTTAAGTTTACTATGAACCTCAAATATAAAGATTTTTTTAATAAAAAATGGAATAGTTGACGGGAAATCTTGGCCATTTTTGACAGGCCACATGCATCTACAAGAGATATGCATTTATGGTTAACCCTACTCTTCTTAAAACACCTTTCTGAATCACCGAATAGTCTCCATGAGTGCCATGAGTAAATCATGCCATTTATAGCACGCCACGTGCATCTACAACAGCTATGCATTTATGCTTAACCCTACTCTTCTTAAAACACCTTTATGAATGGTGGAATAGTCTTCATCAAGGCCATTTATGACAGGCCACGTGCATTCGCAACAGCTATGCATTTATGCTTAACTCTATTCTTCTTAAAACACCTTTCTAATAGCGGAATAGTCTCCGTGAGTGCCATGAGTAAATCAAGCCATTTATGGAGGCCACCTGCAGCTATGCATTTATGCTTAACCCTATTGTTCCTAAAACACCTTTCTGAATAGGGAATAGTCTCTGTGAGTGCCATGAGTAAATCAGGCCAATTGAAATAATAATTATTATCCTATAACATTCTAATAGTATCTTTACCTATTTTCATATATAATTTTTGGCCTTATATGTAATAATATATTTACCCAATTACATGGGTTATTTTAATAATATTATTGGAATAATAAATTATTAAATAGATATAGATTACTAAAAAATATAAATTACTTATAAAATTATATTAGATAGAGGATATAACTTGTGAATTTAATTTTAAATGGACCTTGATAAATAAAAATAAAAATTAATCCACCTAAAATTTTACTAACTTCTAAGAATAATAGTAAAGAATTTTTTATATATCAAGAATATTACTTGTTTATAATAGTATTGGAATAATAGATTAATATATAAATATAGATCAATTAATATTAAATTAAATGAATTAAAAAATTTATTAATTTAATTTCAATTGGACCATTGGTTTTAAATGACAAATAAAAAATAAAATTATTATTAAATAATTATAAGATGTACCTATGATATTATTTTATTGTATTATATAATGTACCTAATTTAACTAATTCCTTAGAAAAATAATAATTAAATTTAACAAGAATATTTTTGGTTTGACTTGGGGCATTAAGTCAAAATTAGCCGTTGGAGTCTCTACACACACTATTTAACAAGCTGGGCTAGATTGGTTCTTCAACTTGTCCTGATGATGAACCACACTGGTTGGTTCGAAACGCGTCGACAAAAGAATATTTATGTGATTTCGCCGAAAATTCTATAAACAATGTTATGGATCACAGAAGTCTAAATTCCTTAATCTTTTATATATGTTTTTTGCCTTAGTTACAAAAGTGTATAAACACTTGTTTCCTGAAGTGAACCCGCGTATACGTAGGTTTCCTCAGGCACAGTCGCGTATACACGCAGTCTGCACTAAGTACAGTAGCGTATATCTTGCAACTTTCAAGATTTATAAATTTTTGTGTCTCTGAAGTTTGTCTGGTGTTTTGAGTCAGTTTGAAACAGTCATTTTTGCCAGTATCAGTTGTCTGTGTTACAACAAGCGTTTTACTCCGATTTCTCTCTGATTATAAGGAGTTTTGGTCTTGTTTTGTGTTTGCAAGCGTCATCATCTTTTTGCTAAAAGCACGCAAGATTTCTTGATTGGAATCTTGGCTGCTCTGATTTATCAGAGCAGAAAGATTGTTATAAATCTTTGTGTTCAACTTTGCTTTTGGTGACATTTTTGTTTGCTTAACAAAATCGCTTTTTGTGACCATTTACTTCTTGAATTCATCAAAGTTGTCAATTGATGCTTTTTTGAAATTGTCTTTTTGATCTTTTTTGGTCTTTGTTACCAAAGCTTTCATTGCTGCTTTTGGTTGTTAAAAATCCTCTTTAAACACATTTGTTTTTGTCGAGTTTTCATTCATTGTATGGTGTCAACTTGCAAAAGTGTTTCTTGCTTCTTGTTTCAATCGCAAAGTTTCAGTTTTTGTTGAGAGCATTTTCAAAAAGACTTTCTTGTTGCTACTTTGAAGAGAACTTTTTGAAAAGTTTTTGTTTTGCTTTCTTGAACTTGCTTTTCATTTGGTTTCCTTTTGGTGAGTGAAAGTGCTTTATGTTTATCTTGAGTTTTGTTTTTAGTATTTAGACGAAATGAATGGTAGCATCTCATATTCAATCTAGATATTGTAAGTGGCAAAAGAAAATTTGATAAGCAAAGCAACTTTCATCTTTTGTTTTAGAGTTGTTTTCAATCTTGCATCAAGCATTTAGTTGTTGCATTAGGATAGATTTGCATCTCTTTAGGCATAAATAGTTTTGTTAACTTTTGGGTGTGAAGTGTGAATTAAAGAAAAGAAAAGAAAAGTTTATTTCATTAGAAGTTTCCTTTCGAACCCTATAGAAATTACTCTTCATCGAAAAACAATGACAAAGTGCACATGCATATAGTTAGGTTTTATTAATTTCTTTTGCGTCGAAAAAAAAACACCACTAGTTTCACTTCCATCATCCCTTGACTTAAAAAACAGCCCTTAAAATCAAGCGCTAACTAAAATTTACTAGAACTTTTTCTTTTAAGTTAAATATACCAACAAGTGTTAGGATTTTTGGGCCTTTGATTAGGTGAGTGGAGAGTTAACTCTCCAAGGCCGTATTAAACGTCAAACATAGGAGTCTGATTAACGAGAGAAAATTCAATAGTGTTAGGAAGACCAGGAAAGCTCTGGATCTGGGAGTTAAGCACGAGGGTCTGTGAAGACAGGGAAGAGAGATACCCCCTCTCCTACTTCTCCGAACTTACCTCACGATTGTTCCACGTGGCTTCTGCGACGAGTTGGTATCCATAGTTGCTTCTACTAGGGAACTACATAGGTGGCTATGGAGGGGAATCCCGTGGCACCTGAGGTCGATGTTGTATCACTCTCAGCAGCACTACTGGAGGGCACCCTTGCGAAGCTTGGGGGCTTGCACCGGCGCAGACTGTTGTTAGGAGGTTAGCGTAACTTCCTCTGATACCTTCGCTAATAGGCCTGGGCCCTCATCATCCCATACTATCTTCGGAAGGCTCCTTATTTTTCACTTTCTCGTATTTTGGTGTCCGGTCCTAATCATCCGGAGCGGAAATACTTGAAAGTTGTTTGACTGGCTGTATCTTTAGGGATTTTATAGTGGGTGCTCTGTGATCTTAGTTGGCCTAGCTTTAAATTTTTTGAGTCTTTAGTTAGATTTTAAACAAGAAATTCAAAGTGGCTGACCCATCTCCTAGACGGTCTCGAAGACTTCGTGGTCTTTCACCACCGAGTTTAGAGCCTTCTCCGAGAAGGCGCAAAGGTAATAATACTGGTGGGTTTCGTCCCACGACAATTGACACATCGAGGATTGATCCTCCCCTCAGGGGCATTAGTATTGAAGCAAGGCTTGGTACTTCCATAGAACAAGAGAGGAACACTCCAGTTCTTTCTCAAGTTCGCTTACAAGTGGAGGATAATATTGAGGTAGAAGAACTTTCAGAGTCGTTAGCGGCTCCGAATTCTCCTCTACCATCCAGTCATCCACACGTATTGCAATATGTTGGGACTCCGACGCATAGACCGTCAAGTCCAGGTTACGCTACGCTCTTACCTTCGATGACCACTACTGGAAGCATGGCTTCTACAAGTGCTTCGACTGTATAGACTCCCATATCTGTACAAGGGGGTGGGACTATTTCCATCCCTTCCATCTCTTTATTCGGATCTTTTGCTAGCACTTCTTTTGTTGGGTCTACATCCATTCCATCCACGAGTGGAAATTCCCAAACCAATGCTTTTGGTTCTAGATACTTCCCATTTGGCGCCCATTCACAAGGCATTCCTTCAGCTCCGTTCGGGGCCGCCACGTCCATGATGATTGGGTTGGCTTTGTTCCAAGGTTTTCCATTTGGAAGTGTTCATATACCACATTCCAACCCTACGATAGGATCTATGCCTTTTTCTTCGGTAGGACAAAGCAGCAATCCTTTCCAAGGTTGGCATAACCCTGGGCTTAGTAGTGCCAGAACTAGGAATCCATTCTTCGACCAATATGGGAATAGGCCATATACTACAGTTAGTTCATTCCAAAGTATTCCTCCCCTAGCTACGGCTTGGAATCCATATCAGGGGTTTTCAACTCCTTACAATCCTTTAGGAGGAAACTTTTTTGGGTATGGTGGATATACGGCTGGAGTTGGTCAAACTCCGAGTGTTGCTAGGTCACAAGGCTTGCCTTTTGGCTCAGCGGGTTCTACTGGTTACTTCGGGCAGCCTGGTGCCTTTCAAAATCCAGGCTAATCTTTTCATAGCTTTGGGAGTGCCGCCCAGTCAGGGTAGAATCCCCAAGCTCCTCCTAGACTTCCGTTTCTGGCAACGTTGAACTTGCCAGACCTCACTAAGTTAACTAACGACCCAATCAAGTATAATCCGGCCTGGCCTCTGGTCCCAACTAAACTTCCTTCAGATATTCCAAAATTCGAAGGGAAGAGTGGTGAGGATCCGGGCGACCACGTAACCACGTTCCACTTATGGTGCTCATCGAACTCCCTGATCGATGAATCGGTTAGGTTGAGATTATTTCAACGCACCTTGACTGGTAACGCGGCCAAGTGGTATATAGAGTTGCATGGGGGCAGCTTTACATCATTCGCCGAATTAGCCAATATTTTCTTGAACCATTTTCAGTTGCCTGTCCGGTATGATGCCGAAACCGAACTACTGGCCACTTTTTGTCAGGATAGGGCAACTCACATTTCTGATCAAATTCAGGAATGGAGACAGAGAAAGAGGCTCATTAAAGTTGAAATCCCTCCGGAGTACTGTCTCGAGTGGTTCTTGAAGTCTTTGATACCTGAGATCTCCAAGGATGTCTCCATGTCTGGGGTCTATTCTGAGGAGCAAGCCAGTTTTAGGGCCCAACAATTAGAATTATTCTACTCTCAGTATGGGATCCTACAAAAATACTTGCCAGATGCTCCTGGTCTAAGGTTGACGTAGCTAAGCGGAAGCCAGGTCCCCACGCAGATGGTATTGTTGGGTCAGTAGACACAAATACGGTGAACTTGTTGAATCAATTACAACAGTTGTCTTTACAAACTGCTTCTAACAACCAATTCACATCGTCTAACCCTTCCGCTTCCTAAACTTCTTCGATTAATGCTGTCCAATCTGATAACCCCAAAGGATGTCAAAATTCCAATGGGAAAAAGAAAGGACGAGGTAAGAAAAAGAACCAGGATGGGAAGCCTGATGCAAATAAATCCGGCAATAATGTTGGTGGAGGTAGAAATGAGTCGAAAAAGAAAGTCAAGTTTCCATGCAAGTTGTGCAGTGGAGACCATTTAACTCATCTTTGCCCCAAGATTGAAGACGCTCAACGCTTGTTAGGGCAGCAACGGACTTCTAGTTCCCAAGCTGTGTTGACCAACCCTTTTCCCCAAGGGTAGCAACTTCTTGCTGGCACGAGTTCAAACCCTGGAACCTCTGCAGGGGGCAACTAGGAAGGGGAAAAATCATCAAATGTTTTCATGATGGGTTCCAACGTCCATGTGGCTACTCAGTCATGTGATTATGGTGAAGCCGAAACTTCCAAGGACAAGGCTGTTCCCAGAAGTACTGACCTTCATATCGAGCGACCCCCTGTCGAGACTATACCAAAAGGTTCCATGGAGGTAATCCCCAGCTTCTCTCTGTCGGGGAATTTTTGTAACATATGGGATGCGCAGACTTCGAAAGCTACCCCCAATTGTAAATTTACGCTTACCAGTTAATAGAAAATAGTTTAGTCTTTTGCAGAGAAAAAAAAAATGTTAAACATTACAATATTTCTACCATACTTGGATCAAATGTTTACATAGGAGTTAAGTTTACTATGAACCTCAAATATAAAGATTTTTTTAATAAAAAATGGAATAGTTGACGGGAAATCTTGGCCATTTATGGCAGACCACATCCATTTACAAGAGATATGCATTTATGGTTAACCCTACTCTTCTTAAAACACCTTTTTGAATCACCGAATAGTCTCCATGAGTGCCATGAGTAAATCATGCCATTTATAGCACGCCACGTGCATCTACAACAACTATGCATTTATGCTTAACCCTAGTCTTCTTAAAACACCTTTCTGAATAGTGGAATAGTCTCCATCAAGGCCATTTATGATAGGCCACATGCATTCGCAACAGCTATGCATTTATGCTTAACTCTATTCTTCTTAAAACACCTTTCTAATAGCGGAATAGTCTCCGTGAGTGCCATGAGTAAATCAAGCCATTTATGGAGGCCACATGCATCTACAACAACTATGCATTTATGCTTAATCCTATTGTTCCTAAAACACCTTTGGAATAGTCTCTGTGAGTGCCATGAGTAAATCAGGCCACATGCATCTATAACCTCGAGTGAATCAACTCTGTAAAATTGGACGGTAGATTTTATTAAAATGTGTCTACAACTTCTAGTAAAATTGGAGGGTAGATTTTATTAAAATGCATTTACAACTTCTAGCGAATCAACTTTGTAATATTGGAGGGCAGATTTTATTAAAAGCATAATCACCTTGAACAAACCCCAACAATACAACAATTCAAACTTTGATTTAGAACTAAAAAAATATAACACTTAAATAGGAAACTATGAAGCTTATACGCATATATACACATTATGCATTCATCCATTCAACCAAACAAAACATACAAAAAGGCATAGGGCAAACATGTCCATAAACGTTATATATTTATAGCTAACTATCATTACCATTTTCTACAACTAATTATGTATCTAATTATATCATCAAACTAAGCTGGATCTAGGCTAATTTAATCTCCCCCTTAAATAGGCTATACTCCACATTAATACCATGGGTGAATACCAAGGGTCATTTTATTTTTTTATTATTTAATTTTTGTAGGGTTATTTTTTGTTTTGATATTTTTATTTCATTTTCACAAGTTAAAATGTTAAAATGTTACATTAAGTTACACATCTCTATCATATTTTAGTACATATCTCTAGCATACTTGGTTGTAGACCAGCCTAATAAAAAATGACCAATTTTATCGCCCAAAGAAGCACTCTCCAACACAATATGGAAGAGATGTTGTAATGTCCTATCTTGTTAAACATTTTGACTAAAAATAAAATGAAATTTAAAAACCCTCCAACGTAACCTAGTAACCTAGTAAGGGAGGGATGTTGTAATTTTTAACATTTTGACTCAGTCAAATTAAATCAAAACAAAATTAAATTAAAATTTAATATCCAAAATTAAATTAAAAAACTAATACTTATGATTATTAATAATAAATATTGATTTACTATTTCTTTAAATTATTAGTTTTTAATGGTTTAAATTTAAGCTTGTTAACTAATAAAAAATTAGTTATTATCTTAAACTTAATTTATTGTAGACTAACTAACAAACGAAATCGTTTTTTTAGCCTCGAATCTCAAAATATAATTTCTAGCAAAATTGTGATTTTTTGTTGTTTAAAATTTATTTTTGAATGCATAAATGGATTATGCATCCTAAAATATCCCCTGAATACCCCTTCACGAACTTGATTTATTTATTGATAATTTTTTAATTTTAGTTATAAATGGACATTTTCATATAATTATTTACTATAACTATTGCTAATGTGTTTAATGGGTCTTTCATCTACACGTATTTGAAATTATTATATCATTAATATATATAGATATATTTTATATTAATTATTTTTTTGGACCCACAGATAAATTGTATAATAAATTAATTATTATGTTAAATTTTGATGATCAAATTTAACTACCCTACATTAATATTATATTTTTTTTATTAATCATAATTGGCTTTTAAAATGTTATTAAAATGTGATTTTGAATTTTTATTAAATTAAATATTATATATAAATGTCACTTGGGTCTATAGCTTATTGAATCATTCATTTTTATTAGTTGGATTTGATTGTATACTTTCTATTTATTTAATATATTAGTTTTTCCCCATGGCTTTGTTAGAGGACATCGTTTTGTAATTTGTATTTATCCAATTTATTAATTTTCTTTTGTTAAATTTTCTTTTTAAAAATTAATATGACCTCTCAGCTAAAATTTATATTTTATATATTATATTTATATATGTTTTAATTTGACTATTAATTAAAACATATCAACCCTACACACATATATATATCTTTGCTGACACTTAAATATATTGACAAACCTTCTTACATTACATCTACCAATCTCACCTATAATGATTTGTAGGTGTTTAACACTATTCGTGATAGGGGGATTTTAGTTCATAATAACACTTTGAGCTTGGGCACACCATTGTCTAATACTAATGGCATTCATAGGATTCCATTTTTCAAAAATGGAAGGAAATGGGTTTATGGTTTTATTGATTAATATTTTGATTTTTTTTTGGGATAAGAGTTTTTTGTGATGGGAGAAATTTTGATTTAAAATAATTATGAAATTATCAAGATTATTATTTGGTTTGATCCATACAAACTTTTAATATGGTTAGATTTTCTTTATGAAACCCTTTAAAACTAATAATATGAATAAGATCTCACTTTAAAAAATTGAATTGCTTGGGCTAGATTACATCATTTTATTCAAACGAGTGCAATTAATAAGATTTGACTTTAAAATATTTATCAACATGTGGTGGGTTAAATCATTTTACTAATTTATAACCAATGACATTAATACAATTTTAGTTTAAAAAATGTGAATGAGATGGGGCTAAGCTAGATAATTTTATTCCAACCATTGCAATTAAGGGGATTTGACTATTGAAGGACATAAGGTAGTTTGGATCATTTTATTATAATTTATTTGGGTGCAATCACTAGCTCCACTACTTCCACCACTACCTGTTCAAAATGACAAGAAGAATTTCCATTTTAATTTTTCCTTGAATTACACTGTGAATTAAAATCGAATTCTATTCGCATAGCAACTTGTAAATAGTTAATTAAGTTTATTAAACTTAATTAGCTTAGGAATTTAGAGTTGGAAGTCTTTCTGAAGTCATGTATATGTTCTCCTTATATTATAGGGGCCCAGGATGAGTTAAGTATGAGTGGTAATTAGTTAACTCGGTTTATTGAGTCAAGTCTAGTTAAATTAGTTTCAAACTGTTTGAGGAATGAATAGTGAGTTAACAGTAGTTGATGCATTAGTGAACTCAATTAGTGCTAGTCTAGTTAACTGAATATTCCCTCATCAGAAACTCATGCATGTCGATTCTAAGAAAGACCTAGTTGAGACTAGAGTGCAGGGACAATGTACTATTTGTTTTATATTTTTCTGAGTTGCAATGATAGTGCATGTAATTAGGAACTAATCCTTCAAAGAATTGTGCAGTTTTGAGTGCACTAGCGTCCTCTTAATATGGGTTAATCTGTCATAGGATTTGTGCAAGGAAATAGGGACTTGGAGAGCTGGTGAATTGGCTAAGTGTTGCATAGTGCTTTCTTGTGGGTTGAAGATTGATTTTACTGAGTGTTGGGATTGTTCTTGTGTGAACAAGAATTGTAATCTCATCTTGATTATCCAATATATGAAATACAAATAGTGGAGTTCTGAGTTGTGGCTTTCCCTAGATATTTATTTTGTTATGTGTATTTGATTCGCTTCCTCTATTGATTAATTTTTTCTCGATCTTTATGTGATCTCATTATAAAGAGTAGAATTAGATTCATGACTCTTGCTTTAGTACCATTCCAAGAGCTTGTGAATCTACAAGAAAATATACATGGTATCAGAGCTGAGAACAGTATACTAGAGGAGATTTCAAAGTTTTGAGTTTTTGGGTTATAGGTGAAAGTCAAATTTGCAATACATACTTTAGGATCGACAGATGGAGTTCTGTGGGTTAAAGCTCGAGTATGCCTTGGAAGGCAACTCAAATTTTATATCCTGGAGACACATGATGGAGGCTGTGCTGGAGGACAATGGATTGAAGGAATTTGTTGAAGAGGAAATTCCTAAGCCAACAACCACTGATGCACAAAACTTGGATGAATGAAAGAAGTGTGTGGCGAAGACAAGGCTGGTAATCCTTGAGGGATTTGAGACCACATTGTCTCGAGTCTCCATGGGAAAGAAACTCCTCATGCTATGTGGAAAACATTGAATGACCTGTATCAGAATATCAATGATCAAAGGAAGTTGGCACTGAAGGATAAACTTCGAAAAATCAAAATGAAGAAATGTGAGACCATTCCAAAATACTTGAATAATTTCACTTAATGTTGGGATGAACTTGGAAGTGTTGGAATCACGGTTGTCGAGGAATATATGGTGAGCCTTGCTCTTCTTGAACTCCCAAAGAGTTGGCATAATTATAAGGAATCTGTCAATGGTTGGGAGAAGCTGCCAGATTGGGAATGACTATGGTCAGATTTTATGCAGGATGAGATCAGGAGGAACACCAGGGATGGATCTTCATTAAAGGTTAATGATGAAGAGAATTGTGACTTAGTGATTAAGGCAAGGAACGGGAAAGAGAAAAATTCCCATTCCAAATCAAATTCTTATCATGGAGGTAAGAAGAAAGACATGACAAAAGTTAAATGCTTTCACTGTCACAAGATGGGACATTTTTTTACAAATTTTCCACTCAAGAAGTCCAAGGAGAAGTCCTAAGGATGAGCGACAGGTGAGGCTTTGGCCTCTCAATTCGAATTGGACTTTTCCCTCATTACATACTTGGTGTCATCAATGTTGGGAAGTGTATGATACTTAGAATTGGAGCTTCATTCCACATGATTGGTGACAAAGAGTTATTTAGTGACTCGGAGGAGAACGATCTCTAGATGCATATCGAGATGGGTGATGACTAGAAGTATAATGTTACTAGATTGGGCAAGATTTATTTTCAGAAGGAGCATGGGGCTCCACTCACCTTGAAGAATGTTATGTATGTACCCGAGCTGATGAAGAACTTAGTATCAGTTGCCATTTTTTAGGATAGAGGCTATGATGTGATCTTCTCGAAAGGAAATGCATTCCTTCAACACAAAGCCATAGGTCTAGTAAAGAAGATAGGGATTCAAGTTACGAATATCTATAACCTAGAGGTAGAGGTGTGTATTTCTTTGAGTTCAAAAGCACAAAATATGCAATGCCGAGACATTGGTGAGTTGTGGCACAGACGATTGAGCCACTTGCATCATGGGGCTTTGAAGATATTACAGTAGGTCCCTATTGGTCTTCCCAAAGGTACGCTTGAGTCAGCATACACCAAGTATTCCTTTGGAGACAGAGACAGTCGAGCAGAGTCTATTCTAGAGAGAGTCCATTCAGATGTGTGTGGAACATTCTCGAAAACATCCATGGACAAACACAGGTATTATGTTATATTGTTTTATGACTATTCTTGTAAATGATGGATATTTCTCATGCAGAAAAAGGAGAAAACATTCACAAAGTTTTGTGAGTTCAAAGCATTGGTAGATAAATAGTCAGGAAAAAAGGTTAAAGCTCTAAGGAGTGATAATGGTCATGAGTATGTATCCAATGAGTTTAAGAACTTCTAGGTAGTGGAAGGGATTAAATGAGAGTTAACGACACCTCATAACCATCAACAGAATGGTGTTACTGAGAGCAAGAATAAAAGAATTGTAGGGGCATCAAGGGAAATTTTGCATGATCAGGGCCTAACACTACACTTGTGGGTTGAGGCATGAAACACAGAATTTTATGTTTAGAGTCGTAACCCACATCAAATACTTGACATGAAGGCACCAGAGGTGGCTTATTCTAGTAAGAGGCCATATGCTGGTCAGTTCAAGATTTTTGGGTCATTAGTATATTTCTATGTAACCAAATATGTATGGAAGAAGCTTGACCCAACAACAGAGTTGGGGATATTTGTGGGGTACACCGATACACCTCACAACTATCAGGTGTACATGCCAACCA
>APFE031282487.1:0-14731 GCA_000404065.3 Pinus taeda | reverse complement strand
TAACTCTTTAATATATATATTTTTTAGCTTATATTTATTTTTCTCTATCAGCTATTAAAAGATAGTTGTTTATTTTATATTGCTTCTTTATGATATTTACTAAGATATTTATTAAAGATCTTCTATATATACTTATTATTAATATCTATTATAATTGATATTTATTTTTATTATGATGATTATTTTAACCTTATTTTAATATTCATATTATTATTGCTTTTATATATATATATATATATAGTTATGATTAGCTACTTTCTACTATAATAAAGGGTTATATCCTTTATATTTCAATCTTTTTAGATGTTTAATCTTATTATTTATATTATAGAAATTATTAGGATTCTTTTTACCCTAGATAATCTTTCAAGCCTAGGTCTCAAGGAGCAGCAAGATTAATGCTAATATGCTAGGGAAGGTCAACGATTTTTAACATCGATATTAAGGTTAATTTTCGGGGGAGAGCAGGGGGTTCCAATTTTTGCTAATTTCCATACCACCGTCCCTATTAAGGTTTTTAGGATGTTTAATGATTTCAATGGCTTCTCTAACCTTACGTTTGAATTGGTTTTCTACCTTGGCAATGACTTTTGTGTCTTCTAAGCAAATATGACGATTAGTTTTACCTACATGCTCAGCTAGGGCTGAGGATTTGGTTCTTTCGTGACGTATGTCTGCACTATGCTCTTTGAGTCTAATCTTGACGGATCTGCCAGTTTCTCCGATGTATTGATCCCCACAAGAACACTTGATGAGATAAACTCCTTTTTGCTGAAGATGCTCTTGGTTGTCCTTAACAGATCTCATTCTTTGCTTAATGGTAGACATGGGTTTGAAAGCAGTCTTAATATTTTTCTTACTGAGGATTTTAGCTATCTTGTCAGTGACACCTTGGATGTAAGGAAGGCAGGTATTGGAGGTGGGGGTATCTTTAGTTTTGTTTTTATTGTTATCAGTTTTTGCTTTTTGAATGGCCTTGTATATGTTTTTATGGTTGTACCCTAGGTTGGTAAAGGTTCTTTTAAGGTAAGAGATTTCTTCATCGGTATGGTTACTATCAGAGATTCTATAAGCTCTAGTGAAGAGGGTTTGTAGGACCCCCATTTTTTGGGCAGGGTGGTGATGAGAATCGGCATGAAGGTAGTTATCTGTATGGGCTTTCTTCCTAAAAACTTTGTGACCAATGGAACCATCCTTCTTTCTAATGAGGAGAATGTCCAAGAACGGAATGCAATTGTTTTCCTCCACTTCCATGGTGAATTTGATGTCTTCAGACAGGCTATTGAGATGGTCTAGGAATTTGCTAAGCTCCTCCTCGCCATGAGGCCAATTGACACTAGTGTCATCCACAAACCTAACCCAGGACTTGGGTTTTAATGGATATGAATCCAATGCCTTCTTCTCGAATTTTTCCATGAAAAGGTTTGCCACGATAGGTGATAGAGGTGATCCCATGGCGACACCTGAAGTTTGTTCAAATATTTCACCCTGGAAGGAGAAGAAGGTTGAGCGAAGACATATTTCGGCTAATTTTTCGGTCTGGGGATCAGCTACATCTTTAACAACTTGGATAGCTTCATCTAGGGGAATTTTGGTGAAGAGCTGGACTACGTCAAAACTTACGATTTTATCTCCTAGTTCTAGCTTGGTGTTTTTAATGAGGTTTACAAATTGATTGGAGTCTTTTATATAAGAGCTAGTCTTGCCTACTAGCGGGGATAGAATGCCGACGACGTACTTGGCTAGCTCATAAGTGGGAGACCCTATGGTGTTGACTATGGGTCTGAGGGGGACATCTTTTTTATGAATTTTAGGGGCCCCATAGATCCTGGGGGTGATTTCATAGCTAGGGGTTAATCTCTTTTTTGTTTTATCATCCAGGCATAATAATTTTTGAAAATTCTACCGATAATAAGAACTATGGAATTGTGCCAAAAACTTCTAATCAATCACAACTAGGATTTTTTCTCCTTTATCCTGCAGGAAATATTTCTCTCTTTGGTACTACTTAATGAAAACTGATTATGGGGGTTTATTGAATTTGACTCCTCAAGGTTCAATCTCCTAAACCTGTGGTTTATGGGCCCATGAACTCATCTAACCTTGAAATTTTGCACTAATGTACTCGTTTCAACAAAAAAGATTCACTCGATTTTAGAACCCCAAACTCACAACATGTTGGCATGGCCAAAATTACGCCCCACTCGACTTCTTCCACATAGAGGCCTCAAACCTCTAAGCTGGTTAAATATTAACTCGCAAGTGCATCCACACTTACGCTATGTTATCCTTTAATGGTGGGCTTAACCTAATATCCTTTGCGCTAATATTTTGGGACCACAAATGATTTCGGCATGACCTAGCTTGACTCAAGTTGTTTCGAGACTCCATCTCGAGACTGAATCAATTCGGGTACCTAGCTCTATTATGGGGTTTGAACATCTTTAAATTGAATGATTTTTGTAAAGGTGTTGGCTTGTTAGGGCCTAACCTAGGTTTGGAGTTAATTATCCAAACGAATCTCGGTACTACTGGCCCTTTCGGCAACAGCTCGTGAAGCGCAGACTGAGGTCTCACCCGAAGTAGTATGGGAGGGTGCTAGAACCAGGTTTCTACACCCTTGAGATGTTTGAGAGGTTCGACTAGTCCCACTGTTTGTCCCTACGCGCAGGTCACCCCGTGCACTTCCCTATCCCTTACATCGTGATCCAATGCCTTCACGCAACCCAAACCAAGGAATGTGGAGCTACCGTGCTGCTGGAGCCATGCTCTGTGCTCTTACCTGCCATCTTACTTATCTTCTTATACCATTTGCGTACGTGGATGTCTTATGTTATAATTAGTTATACAAAACATTCAAATAATTTTTCACAACATATAAACAATAATACTTTGCAAATTACACCTAATTATATACTAAAATAGTAAAAGATGCACATAAATATGGTAAAATTTCTCTTTATTGATTCTTCCAATGATTACAGACTCGACCTGCCTTGCGCACTTAGCTGTAGTGGTCCGCACACTCTGGTAGGCATCTGCGCACTTAGCTGCAGACTGCTAGGCATCTGCGCACTCAACTGCAGATCCTTCTCCTACTCTACGACCCAAAGACACACTTTACACTGCTTCTCAATCGCTCAGATCTCTCATGCCTTTCTATTCTCTCTTCTCTATTATTTAGCTTATACACTTATATACTCATTCTATTTATAGAATCCCATGGTCCGTGGACAACTCTATGACATTACAAAAACTAGGGCGGACAACCCTATGACTCTATTATAATTTTGTGCCCCGTACCCACAATTCACAAAGCTTTTACAAAAAGATTTGGTCAAAACTTGGGAATTAAGCCCCAAAACCTGCCTTAGGGGGATTTCATGCTCAACAGGCCCCCAACACAAACATCATGACTCATCCTCGAGTCACTCCATCGGCATAGAGATCTTTGCGCAGAGTCCTTCCAACTTTGCTTGAACTGCGGCAAGGTCAGGACCGCACTGAGATGCTACTTGCTAGATCTGTTGCATGCGTTGTTCCGAGACCTCTGTGTCGGAAGTGCTTCTCTGCATTGGTGCATGTATCCCCTACATATGTGTGAGATTTCCTTCAATTTCTACTGTGATGGTGAAGGCCTCGTCGATCCAAGGCTAAACGCGTGCCTTTAGGATTGCTTCCTTGTGTCGTGCCACATCCACTAGTTCTTTCAGTGCTTTGGCCTGTTGCATCAATGCGAGTATTTGAGTGGGCCACCGTCTGTGCAGTTCCTTTGACGCTTTCATACTGCCGCTGGAGTTCTTGCGCCTCTGTCTCTAAGCACTGGATGTTGGGATACTCCTACAGATTTATGAGGACCTCAAATGATTCTTCCAACATGCTGGTGTAGTCTCGCACTGCACTGCCAATTTCGTCGATTCCCACTGTAATAGTGCTAGCGCATTGTTCTCTCACATCTAGAGGGGTGGACGGCGGTGCCTTTAACCGCGTTTTGGTGATCTGAAGGTTCAGTTTCAACTGAACCTTTGTCATTTCCTCCCTCGCCTCACGTACCCCTGCTGTTAATCTGTGTATCCACGCCTCTGCTGGTGTGTCTACTGGGATGGCCAGCTCTGGGACACTTTGACAAGCTTCTTCTATTATCTATACCAGCTGTCGATTCTGCGACACCACTTCATCATGTTGCAAGGTCAACTGTTCCATATTGATTTTCTGCTCGTTGAGGACTTGCAGTGCACAACTCTCCCTAGCTCACAGTTCTGGAGTTATCCCGTCCTGCAAAACATATAAGGTCTCCCACGAGAGTGTAGACAAGTTGATGCCAAGACCCTTTAGCATCCTAATCGTAGACCTGTTGGCCAGATTTTTTGTCACTAGTGCCCCTTCTTGAAACACTATGGTATTCGTCACCCGAGCTCGCAACATCTGTTCTACTACCATTCTTCTGATTGCGAGACTAGTCGAAAGGGTACCAGCCCGAGGAAGGTGCACCTGCAACTCTTGCAGCTGCGCTCTGAGGGCCCCCAACATGATCTAGTTCTCTTGCATAAAATTTTGGAGGGCCTAGGAGGTGACATCGCCCACTGTCTCACCGATGTCATACAAACCACCCTCGGTTAGGGTGATTGGGTTAATAGAAAACTGCGATGGATTGACCTTCTTTCTTGGGCTTGTCTCCTCAGTTGCGCGTTGGTGCTTCAACTATGTAGATGCAGTTTGTAATTCTGCACCTCGCTCTTCTTCCTCTACTTCCTGCCCATGCAAAGGCGCTGTTTGGCCCTCGTGCACCTTTGTGGCTGCCTCCTGTGTTGTTGTTGCTGCTGCGGCCCTTTCTAATTCAGTTGTTGTTTGTGTAGTGTCCCCATGTCACCCACACTTCTGCTGCCATTGCCTCCTTCCTTCTTTTTTCTGGAAACTGTACGATGCGCAGTTTGACCTCTTCTTTCTTTCTCTGTTCCACCAACTTCTCTATCTTCGCGAAGTTGGGGGCGCGCCAATCCAGCGGCCATGCCTCCAGGACATTAAATATGACATCGTTTGTGACTAAAAAGGTTAGCTTACTCTATTGTTTAGTCAGGTCCTTGCGCGCTCTGATGTATATGTTATGTATGTACGCTTTGATTTCCGCAAAACTATACAGGTTGTTGTAGACAGTGGGTGACAACCCTGACTTGCAGTTGAGCCCAATTCTGAGGTTCATCTCCATGAACACCCAAAATATTTTACTATCGCAGATACTCTTGGCATCTTCTGTGGCCCAAAGTGAAACGTACTTCACGGCCTCTGATAGATCCCTATCAATTTTGGGGAATTGACTATCTTCCAGCAATTCCCCTACCACGAGCACTATGGACAGCAGAAGCCATGCATAGTTGAATGTTTTCCCCTGTTTCAGAGCTTCGTGGAAATTCTCCAAAAATTCCTTACAAAGGAACTCAAGCCAGTTAAACTGGACCCCCTCCATGTGTTGTTCACCAAGTGCTACCACCAGTGTGGGTACCTCATCTACACGACACTTGCACATAACCTTACTAGCCAATATTTGGGTCGCCACTTTCATTGCTTTATCATTGATGCTGGATATGGCGTAACCCCTTTTCTTCTTTTCCATCCTGTACTTTTTCTTCATGGCCTCTGCGATGGCCAAGTCACTGATCTTCCTTTTTGAGATGTCTGCGGGGTCCTCTCCTTTGCATGGAAGTCGGGAAATGCGGTGAATCAAGTCTATCATGATGGGGATGGGCTCCTCCAGCCACAAACACCCATCATGCACTATGCAGAGCAGCTACTTGATGATGAAAATGGTTATTGTGGCACAGTGGAAGTGTGACATCCAAAGTAGGTTAAGTAGCCCAGCCTTTTCCACTCCGTGCAACCACTTTCATGGCTCTAATTCTATAACCCCCACCACGGTGTTCTACTTGGGCTTTATGAGGTGAAAGGTCTCAAGGTGAGGGAAATTCTCATGGTCAGTGAGGTCCCAATCTTCGAATTTTAAGCTCGGCACTCGTCCCAGGTGAGTGCCCTAAAAAATAATGTTGTCTAGGAGGAGCGAGGTCCAGAGTGAGCTCTTGGTCTCGTCAAGGTCCTTCACCACTTTAGCTTTCCCTTTTCACTGGGGGGCATAGGCGGGCAACTTCGTCGGGGGGTGTGTAGGCTCAATTTCCTCCCCCATTCCTCTTCAGGTCCTTCAGGTCTTCTTTGTCTTCATCGGTCTCTATGGTAACGAATTTCCCCTTTTCCTCCATTGACAACTTGGTGTGCAACGGGTTCCGCGGGGACACATGTACGAGAAACATCACTTATTTATCCTTCTTGGGTCTTGGCGTGTGCATTTTCGGATTTTTTCCATAATCCTTGCACCTTTCAGAAAATCCCCCACAGTCAGGGCCTACGCGACCTCTTTGGTGGTCATTTCTATTATCTCCATAACTTCCTCAGTTGTTGCCATCGTGTCCATGTAGAAATCTAGTACTTGCTAACTCAAGGGATCAATCAATGCTCGACACACAACAATCAGGGCTTTGCTCAATAGCTCAATTCGTAAATGAGCAAGTGTTGTCTGTTGGGAAGCCCCTTGTAATTTATAGTACTTTTTGAATTTGAATTCGACAGTTCTCCCCAAATCTAGTTCATTAATGCTCCCTTGGTGGAAGATTTTCCCAAATCTTGCCAATAAATCGCATCTTAAATGCCTGTCACCCGCTCCATTTGGTCTCAAGTCAAGCATCCCATCATGATTAATGAATTCGATAGTCACTTTTTGGTCAACTTGCGCGGCAGCGCAACCCCCCGTGCACGGACGTGGGCCCTATGACTCTCTGCTTTTGCGCCCAGCTCCAACATCGCGCTGCTCCCGGGCAAAGTAGTTTATAGTCCAACACTTCCTTTCAACTACTTGGAGCGCTAAGGTTGTACTTCCCTTCTCTAGTCAGGTCGTCGCACCACTTGTGTAAAGTTTCATTCTGTCATCCGTCATGGTTCCTAAAAATACCCACCTTTTATTGTTAAGGGCAACATCGTGCACTTTATCATCTGCAACAAGCTACCCTAGTCGATTCGCTTAGTAATGTGCGGTCCAAGCCATGGCATCAGATTGATAAGCTCGCAGTGATAGGCCTCAATCCTATCGTTGTGATCATGTGCATCCTGTCTTATCACCTTGGTCTTTGAACTGAGAAAATCTTCCTTTATCTCGTCCTCCAGCTTCTTGACTTCTGCATCTACTAGAGCACTTTTCTTCCTTAATTGTACCCTTTCTTCTCCAAGTTCTTGGAGCCTAGAATTTCCCTATTGGACTTCTGCTTCCAAGGTTTTGCGTACCATCGTATCTACCAGTGCTATTATGCGTGGTCTAAGCTTTCCAGGTACTTAGGGCTTACAACATTTTCTTCATACTCCAGTCTTGTTGGTGCCTGTGTGGTCAGGTTTTTTCATGCAGTCCTATAAGCCCATAGAACTATTGGTACACGTAGGTCACAATCAGTCCACTTTACATTTTGGACCTTGTTTAGTGCTTCACATATTTTGTTAATGGATTTTGCATGGATATTCTTCTACACACTTGGTCTTTCCATACTTCATGGTCCCAACTGGAGGGGTCATTCACACCATTGCCTTCCTCGCACATTCTTGCTGATCATGTCTCCTACTGCGAGGATGGTGTGCATTCGTGCAGGTTTCACACCATATGCTTGTATCCACTTGGATAGGTGGGTGCACGGGTTGGTTTGTCCGACAATCTTGTCTGTTAGTTGCATCAGTGGCTTCCTAAAATGCATGTGCATCATCCTTCTACATTCGTGCCAGTCCTCAAAACTTCTTTGGTGCGTTCCCCACCATCTTGCAGGTGTAGCTCGCAGTACCCATTTCAGAGTGTCGAAACGTTGTTGTTCTGGTACTTCTCTTTCAAATTTGTTTAGGAAGTCATCCACCTCACTTAACTCATCATACGTAGGTAGATATCTTACCTCTATTGCTACGTAGCACAATGATCTCGTCATCATGTTACAATTGACCATGGTTACCTGCTGTAACCGATTCTGCCATCGTTCTATCTCCTCTTCAGAATCTAATGTGCAGGAGCTTTCACTCTCCCATGAGATTCGTCCATTCGCGATTGGATTTACTCAGTCTTGCTCCCACACGGTTATCTTGTAGATACAATCTAAATCGTTGTCGTTGTTGTAGTCGTGCACTAGCTCCATGTAGCGCGATCCCTCTCCAGGGTCTAAGGGTACCACTACGCGTAGTGACTTTTTCTCAAATATCATCCTGTGTTTCTTCAGATTTATCACTCCATTCATGTCAGTGTCCCAATCTATTACCAACAACGCGGGGTAGGGATTGTTGTCATCAACAACCTCTATTACATCGAAATTTTCTAGTGTGCTTGCCCCTTCAATATCTACTATGATTCCCTACAATCTCCCCATAGGTAGGATCTTTTGTTGGTTCGCCATTCGTAGTTGGATAGGAGACCATTGCAACGTAGGCCTACCAATGCCCTCCCATGTCTGTTTTAGCCGGACGTTCACGTCTGATCCTCGATCCAGAATCACTTGGTCCATCTCATATTCCCCAATCTGTGTGGTCAATCTCATCTCTCTTCTTGTTTGCATCGTGTGCTTCCCAAGCTTCCGGTCTATGCATAGTTCTCCCGGCTTGGTCCCAGTGCATCTAGTTATGAGTTCTTGCAGCCCCTTTACAGCCTTGCTGTCACACATCAGCTTCATGCATGTCTCCAAGAATGTAGTAAGCATCGATGGGTCCATTTCCAACTCCAATCTTTCTTTACTTTCTGAAGTGGAGCCATCAATGAAGCTTCTCTTAGCTTCCATGAAAGTCTCCTTAGGATGCTCCAAATCAAATTCTAGTTCCTTCGTTGGAGCCTTGCGGACCCAGGTACTTTCTTTAGGTTGCTTGCCTTTGTCATCTCCTATCGGAATTCCACTCCGGAGCACGATATTTACATTAGGGTCTCCCTCGCGTGGCTCAGACATCATCATTTGCAGGTTCTGAGTCGGGGGAGGTTGGAGTGCTCCTTTATCGCACAACCTTGTTATAAGTGTGAGATAATTTTCCGTCTCATGATCAAACAATGTAGAATACAAGCATGATGGTCGCATTGGATTCGTACAATCGCGGGTATAATGCCATGGCCCTCCACAATTGTAACATATCAGCTGTCTACGACCTCTAACTAGCCCCCCTCCACCTCGACCTCATCTGCGCCCCTAAAATCTGATGCACACCATTCCTACGTTTTGATCGAGGGGTCATGTTTCGGCCTGAACTCTGTATGTAGGAGTTCGATCCATCATCAACTCATAACTTCTACAGGTGCACTCATCATGTCCTACTAACCTATAGAAATTACAGAACAACTACTATGGATTTTGCATATTCTTTTGTAATACATGGCAGTTATCTGTAGCATTCTTTCCTCCATATCACAAATCACGCACCATAATGTAGGTGCTATTCCTGGTCCTTCTTGTGCCTTTGGTCTTAATGGCATTGGACCTCCTCCCACAAGGTAATTTGTGAACACCTGGAAGTGGTCCTTGTCATGCCGTTGGCCCTTGCATTCTACACACCATACCTCATTGCGCCTCTTTGGGTAGGTTTTCTTGTCTTGTTTCAAACTCTACATCTCAAGGCACAAATTTTTCAACTGCACGTGAAAATTCTAAACTCCTAGGTTGGGATCTTGTATAGGGGTCTCATACAATCTCATCAAGACCTCCAAGGCCTCAGCCTGAGTGCTTAGCCTCTGTTGCGACAACACTTTTCGTAGATGTGGAGTTAACAATGCTACAAACTATTCGCGACGTTGCCCATCTATTAATGTCATGTTCACTTTGCGAATTGTGCACTTTAGTATTTGATCCAACTCCCGTGGGGTCTCGCTTGGTAGCATTGTGATTTCCTTGAATCCAATGATTAATTGTGCCTCTAACTTTGGCCTGCTAAATTCTTTGTTTAGCGTAGCTTGGATATCCGTGATCCCCACATTCAAATTGTCATTGGAATGCTTAATGTATCAGGTCAGCGTGCAATCTTGCAAAGCACTGACCAATGTTGCCTTCTTTATATTATCATATGTGACACCCTCTGATTCCCATACAACTTTTATCATGAACCGAAATTGGTCCGGATCTTCATTCCCTACTCCCTTGAACACTGGTAGCTTTATCGCACTTGCCATACTACTTCGCGGTGGTGGCAGGGGTGGTATGGGCGAATATGGGGGTGAAGATAGTGAAATTGGTGGTGGTGTGGGTGGGGGTGGTATGCGCGGAATTCTCTACCTTATTATATTGGTCACACTTCTTGGCGAGACCTTCACAAGCTCTTCTTTGCCCCCTCGAGAAGGTGAAATCAAGGGGCTAGTTTCTAGCTTTGTGCTACCTTCATTTCTATAGATTCTCCCACTCCACGTAGCCACAAACATCAATTTATTTGCATAACCTATTTTTCACACAATAGCATTTTAATCCAAGTGTTCAAAGATTTAAAGTACTTACCTCATAGTCCCTTAAGGAAGCGTCATTCTGCCTCGCTATAACTGACTGAAGTATCTACCACGAATTCGGTGATGAATCCTCCTATGATTCGATTGAGCTAGTGATCCTGAGTGCGTGCGATGTTATTTTCTAATGCTTCCAGTATGTGCACCAATTATGGAGTCCACACAATAGGTTTGTCGATTTTACAACTTCCTTGGCTATCTGATAGCTGCGCGATCCACTCGTACAACTGAGTGGGGAAGGATGAAAAGAAAATTTCGTGGATCTCTGTATATAAGTAGCAGTCTAACCGCTCTTCCTTTTATAGTCATGGATTCTTGTTTTCGTACGCTGCGAACTCGTGAATATTTCTTTCCAACCAATCTTCAATTCTTTTCTTTGTCGGATTCCAGTGATACGACATCAGACATCTCTATGCAGATCCCAGTCCCACCAATGGAACCATTTGTTGGCTTGTTGGGGCCTGACCTAGGTTTGGAGTTAATTAGCCAAAAAAATCCTAGTACTATTGGCCCTTTCGGCAATAGTCCGCGGAGCGCGGACTGAGGTCTCACTCGAAGTAGTATGGGAGGGTGCTAGAACTAGGTTTTTGCACCATTGAGATGTCTGAGAGGTTCGACTGGTCCCACTGTTTGTCCCTGCCCTGTCCCTTACACCCTGACCCACTGCCTTCATACAGCCCTAGCCAGGGATTGTGGAGCTGCCACACTGCTAGAGCCACGCTCTATGCTCATACGTGCAATCTTACTTATCTTCTTATACCAGTTGTGTACTTGGATGTCTTATGTTATAATTAGTTATACAAAATATTCAAATAACTTTTCGCAGCATATAAACAATAATACTTTGCAAATTACACCCAATCATATATTAAAATAGTAAAAGATGCACAGAAATATGGTAAACTTTCTCTTTATTGATTCTTCCAACGATTACAGACTTGACCTGCCCTGCACACTCACCTGCAGGGGTCCGTACACTTAGCTGCAGACTGTTAGGCCTCTGCGCACTTAGCTGTAGAGCCTTCTCCTACTCTACGACCCAAAGACACACTTTACACTGCTTCTCAATCACTTAGACCTCTCATGCCTTTCTATTCTCTATTCTCTATTAGTTATCTTATACACTTAGAGCTTCGCTCTATTTATACAATCCCATGGTCCGCGGACCATGGGTAGGTGTATCCAATCGATATTACATTACAAAAACTAGGGTGGAAAACCCTATCAATCTATTATAATTTCACGCCCCGCGCCCATAATTCATGGAGCTTTTACAAAAATATTTGGTGAAAACTTAGGCTTTAAGCCCAAAAACCTGCCTTGGGGGGATTCCATACCCAACAAAAGGCCCAAATGGTCAAGGTTTGTTTGGGATGAGCCACATCGTTTTTGGCCCATTCAGAGGTCTGAATGATTTTGGTGATAAAATAACTTTGTTCGATGCCAAACGACACCTCCCAACCTAATGAAACTTGATTGGTCTAGGGTTAGTTAGTCCCTCCCAACACAGACCCCTCCTTTTCACATAGTTCCAATGTTGAATTAAGATTTCTCCATACCTAAACTCCTTTATCTCTTCCACACTCAATCCCAACCTCGGTTCCCTCCTTTCAATGGGAATTAACGTGCGATGAATGCTTAGAGTACCAACCCTATAAGCGTCATTCACGGTGACGACAATCACTTACTATTCTAAAAATTTGCTCACTATGGATACAACATAAAAACACAACATGGCTTGCGAAAAATAAGAAGGCACTGTCTCAAAATGTAGGCTACATATATATTTGAAACAAAGATTACATATACAAACTCTTAAGGCCTGAGGGCCTATTGGGATTCTAAGAAACTCTCCTAGGTTGTAGCTTGGAGATGCCTGGTAACATATAAATTCAACTTATTGTTGTAGGGTTGCGGGTTTAATGGAAGGACTGATGCTTATTCAAGCGAGATAACCACTTCTATTTTGTTTCACTCCAGACATGCGTGAACACCCAAGACTACAAGGCTTTAGACCACCAAATGCTCACAGTTTAGATATTGGGTGAATATGGAGAATACTAACCACAGCAGCAGATGCACAAGACCATGTGATGGCCGGCTGCAACTAGTAAAGAAACTTGTAAATCTATTTCACTAATACACAGATAGGATGACAACTCTCTGGAATCAGAAAGAAAGAAGCCTGAATAACCTATTCAGTGATACATTCGACAATCTAACACAGATAGGATGGCAACTACCTAATGCAAACCTCGAAAGCTCAAGAATACAGCGTATCAAGCATAAGCTTAGAATAAGAAGAAAATGGACAGTGAGCAGTTAACAGAAAAAGAAGCTTATATTGGCTGAAAATGAAGACGAGGCGCTGCAAGTGAAAAAATATCTATAGTCTCCAAAAGTTGAACCTTACATCAAATGTCAACCACCAACCATCAACCTTGATTAAATCCTGTTTCTGAGTATTTATAGAGTTTTATTACAAAGGCACTTGGCCATTTAGGTATGGAGGGGTCATAATTGACCACCAACTACATTTAACGACCTGATTGAGTCTCTGACTGTGTTTTCTTGTTGTAGTGGGTGAATCTAATCTGCTCAGGTGTCATGTTGTCCCGTTAGGCAGTTGGAGTGCTCGTACTAGTGGAATTCCATGACTAAATGTAGTTATAGGGTCGTGTTCTATCCTTTTCTCCCTTGGCCATTCCTTCTGTTAAATATGGTTGTTCGAGAGCGACTGTGACTGGTACTCGTAGGCTTGTCACCTTCCTCCTTTGAGCGACAGAGTGGTCAGAGGACATGGACTACATGGGCGAGTGGATGATATGGATGAGTGGAGAAGATGGATGTTAGATCGAAGAAATGGACGACGAAGATGGCTCAGCTGAGGATATCGACCGAGGTGGGAGCAGGTTGAATTTGGGCCGTTGGATCTACAACGGATAGATCGAACGGTGATCAGGCGATGGAGCTGCGCAATAGTTATCGGGCGGGGCAGATAGGTCAGGTGGTAAATAGTATTGATCGCACCACCTTGGGGCATAAAGTGGTAAAAGGACAAGGCCGAGCGATGCCACTCAACGATCGACACGTAGCAGTAGATGAGAGAGAAAAACTGCTCTCATCGCGTGCTAACGTTTGATCACATCGTGGGTGAGATAAGTGCAAAGGCTGTTAGATCTTGGCGGAGAAGATCAATGCCTAAGATAAAAGGTGATGAGTTATAAAGGCACAAAGTCATATGGGCACGATTTTATGGGGGTTTGGGCTATTAACACTTGGGGCTAAGGCCAAAGGGGTTATTTGTTGGGTTTATAGGAAAAACAGAGGAAACGAAGATGAGGGAGGACAACCGAGATAGAAGGAAAAGGGAAAATGACCACTATGAGCTTCCTTTTAAGCTCAACCAAGTAGACCAAGCTCCTTTCTGACCTTGAAAAGTAAGCGTTGTATAGTAGAGCTAACACTGGCTCGTTTTGGGGATGAAATCCTCCCTGTGAGGTCCCAAGAACCGTAGACCACTGCCTTCATACAAATAACACGATTAAAAACATTTTGCCTAATATTCCATTGGGCATGGAGTCTATTTAAGCCTACACTAAAGCTTATAAAAACAACATAGTTACAATGCTGAGGCCTGAAGGCCTTAAACAACATAAATTTTCAAAAACTGCCCATTGACTATGCCATCAAAAATTGTCTTTCCTTCCACACTTTGCAGCATGAAAGTATTATTCCCCTGGATTTGAGTGATGACAAAAGGTCCAGTCCACAGAGCATCGAACTTCCCGTGGTTGCTTTTCTTTTCCTTTAGTGCATCCCACTTAAGAACCAAGTCTCCAACCTAAAAAATTTCTATCTTTGCCTTTCTGTCAAAGGCTTCCTTGATTCTCTTTTGATATGCTGCAGACTTTTCAACCAACTAATCTCTGATTTGACACACTTTTTCCAAGTCACTAATCCTCCTTGCCATGTCATCTTCCTCATTCTGCTCTCCTAGCAGGAATTTTGCCACAGGGAAGGTCAACTAGATTGGGAATATAGCCTCAGTGCCATATACTGACTTGAATAGAGAATTCACTATGGATTTCTTGGTAGTCACTCTGTCAGCCGACAAGGCATATTTCAATTTGGAATCCCAGTTTTTTTTGTTGTCTTCCAACAGCTTTTTGATTACCCTTATCAGGCTTTTGTTCG